>VUQS01029801.1:0-25035 GCA_015108495.1 Heterochromis multidens | reverse complement strand
TTAGCTGATTGGTTCTTGCCATAATATGAATTCTAACAGTTGTCAAATAGGGCTGTCAGCTGTGTACCAACCTGACTTCTGCACAACACAACTGATGGTCCCAACCCCATTAAGAAGGCAAGAAATTCCACAAATGAACCCTGACAAGGCACACCTGTGCGGTGACAACCATTTCAGGTGACTACCTCATGAAGCTCATTGAGAGAAGGCCAAGAGTGTGCAAAGCAGTGATCAAAGCAAAGGGTGGCTATTTTGAAGAATCTAAGATATAAAACATGTTTTGGGTTATTTGGCACTTTTTTGTTTACTACATAATTCCATATGTGTTCATTCATAGTTTTGATGCCTTCAGTGAGAATCTACAATGTAAACAGTCATGAAAATAATGTAAACAGTCATGAAAATAAAGAAAAAACATTGAATGGGAAGGTGTGTCCAAACTTTTGACTGGTAGTGTATGTGTGTATGTATATATATAAATAGCTAAAAAGTAAAAAGAAACAAGTTACAGAAAGTCTTAAGAAACTATATAAACTATAAGTGCAAACTGAGTAGTGCAATGTGCATATGACCTGACTGATATAACAGTGGGTTATTTCACAGTGTTCATCAGAGTGACAGCCTGGGGGAAGAAACTGTCTCTGTGATTGTCCGTTGCAGTCTGGGCCTGTCCTGCTTCGTGGCTGAGCCGAACCAGACAGCGACTGATGTGCACAGGACAGACTGGATGATGGCAGTGTAGAAGGTGACCAGCAGCTCCTGTGGTTGAACTTCCTGAGTTGCCGCAGGAAGTATAACCTCTGCTGGGCCTTCTTCCAGACAGACAGGTGGAGGCAGGCACAGTAAGCTGGGTGAGCTTCCGGTGGCGGATGTCTGGAATCCCACACTGCTTCAATAATGTTGATGTCCAGGCTCTGGGGAGGCCAATCCATGACTGATAGTCATCCATTGTGTGTTTTTTCTATCTGGGTTTGCTTTTACTGCATTGGCAGTGTGCTTGGGATCATTGTTAAACTGAAAAATGAAACTGTTATCAATCACCCGAAACCTGTGGTGGTAATGACCCACGCCTTTTTTCACACTTTGGCGCATGTGATAACCCACTATTGATCATGTGAGTCAACGACCACCTCTCAAGACACAACCCCCACTAGGGATTAAATACCTGGGACTCTCCACCATTTGGTTTTAGAACTGAAGAAGCCTCTTGGATGAAAGGTGAAACGTCTTCAAACAACTTAAAGAAGTCCAGTCGCCTTCTTTCAAGCTCTTAAGACTACCATGACCTGGATGACTGAGAACCTACACAGACATATCAATCAGATGCTTTCCAGATGGTATTCCATGGTGGATTAAAATCTGTCTGTACTTCTGTGTTCATAATTTCATCAGTTTTGATAAGATCCCCAGCACCACTGGCTGAAATGGAGCCCCAAACCATGACAGAGCCTCCACCATGTTTTACAGATGGTTGTAGACACTCACTGTTGTACCTCTCTGCTAACCTCCTCTGTACATATTGATGACAAAATGAACAAAAAAATTTCAGATTTAGATTCATCACTCCATAAGACCTGTTGCCACTGATTTTCAGTCCAGTTCTTGTGTAATCTGGCATAAATCAGCCTTTTCTCCCTGTTTCCTTTCCTTAAGAATTGCTTCTTGACAGCCACCCTTCCACTGAGACCATTTCTGATGAGGCTTTAGTGAACAGTAGATGGATCCCCTGAAAGGCCAGATGTATCTCTCAGGTTCTGTGTCAGGTCTTTGCTGGATTCTTTCCTATTTCTTTAGGACGTGACGTTCATATACTGTTCATCTGTTGTAGATAGTTGGTTTTTTTTTTAAGGCCTGCCACTACTTCTTTTGTCTTCCACTTGTCCAGTTACCTCAAATTGTTTAAGGATACACTGCACAGTGTGCTGAGATATGCCAGGTTTTTGGCTAACGGCTCTTTGGGAATCACCTTGTTGGTGGAAAAATGCTATTTCATGTCTGTCAAACTGTGTTATCTTTGGCATTTTTCATAGAATCGACTAAAGAAATGGAACAAATTGTGTTTTTTTGATAGGCTGCTAGTAACAAAGAGCCTAAAAGTACAGTTTAAAATTGGTTCTTTGCTAAGTTGTTTATGTGTAGAGACAAAATTGGTTCATTCTTTGAGTTAGGTGCTTTTTTTTTTTATACTTGAATGATTCATAGGTTGGTGTTTGTAGTGCTTAATAAACAAAAAATTCCTTTAAAAATGGCCAGGTACAAGAACTGTACTGAAAATGAGTGAAAAAGCAGCCAATGTCCAAAGAAAAACTTTGAAAGACCTTCAGAAAGCCTGGAGAACTATTACTCAAGACCACTTTTAAAAAAAGGAAAATATAAAGAATTCAGGGGTGGCTCAAGACTTTTGCACAGCACTGTACATTTTATCTACATTTAATCTAATTTAAGGTGGGTTTTTTGTTTCAGGGACAATTAGAACATGTCAGAAGTTTCTGATCCGATACAACACCCAGCAGCTCCATCGAATGCTTCCTAAATGTAAAAGCGAAGGTAAGGGATTTAATTGAATACAGCATTTTGCAGTTTTGGTCAGTGTGTTTCTTAACGCTTCACTAATAAAATCCCCATAAAGTTTAAATCTTTGCCATTTTAAATTTTACAAGATGTGATGAAGCTCTTCAAAATATTTAAGACCTTTTTAAATCTTGTACTTCACTGAAGACATAAAACATTGGATCTCAGGACAGTAAATACAAAATCGACAAAGACAAATGCAGTTTGACTGGTTCCTCCTCTTTTCATTTGCAGAAGAAAAACAGCAGGTTCGCAAAGCCATTCTGAGCTGCTCCCTAACAGGAGGAAACAAGGAAGCATTTGAAGAGGAATCAGAAAGTGAGGAGGAGGAAGAAGAAGAGTGACTTCACAAAATTTCGGCACCTTTGTTCAAGTTCTCCTAGGATGCCTGGTTGGATTTGTTTTTGTTATGTGACTAAAAGAGAAGGCCATATGAATCATTTGAAGAAATGCATACACAACTACAAGTATAGCTTGCAGCAGCTTCTCAGTGCATTTGTTACTTTAAACCCCTTCCACTCCTCCACCTCCTCCTTTAGATAACTCTCTGCAACAGAGGGGCAGTTTACATCAATAATTTGGAGTTGCAGAATGCTCTGATGGACCATCTGAGGGTCTTTAATCAGCAAAGTCATGTGTTTGATCACCAGATCAGATAGTGTTGATGCTTGTAGTTGTCACTATAAATAACATTGCATTTACACAGTTCAACACAGTACTATGCTCTCTTTCTGAAGAGTCAGATATTTAAATTTGTATATTTTATTTGTATTAGTATCTTGTTTTGTGATCATTTTTATTTTGTTTATAAATTAAAGCACTGTTTTGAAAATACATTTGTGATGGTGTTCTAAGTCTTTGTTTCTCCACATGCTCACGTAGACCATGCAGAGCTTAACAATAATCAGTGGTATATTTGGTAACAGCATTTTATTAAGAATATACCATTAATTGCATATAAATATACAGTACTTGGTTATGAGAAAATCTTTCTATAGTATGTATACAAAATTATGGATGCTCATATTAAATATGGCCAAAGTTTCAAATAGTGAGGTCAACATATGTGAGCCTGCAGCTCAGGCTTGGGACTGCTTTAAACCACAGACTGTATATAAATGATGACGTCACCCACTGGTTAGTGATGTCCAGAAGGATATACTACAAATGAAGTTTAACACAGCCAGGCTTGCTTTGCATTAGCTGGCTTGACAAAACTAAAAACCCCAGTGGGAGATAACAGGTATCACAATGGTTATCAACTTTCTCTGTTAAGCTGGGCTTTCTGTATCAGGCTCTGTGCACAATCATGTAAAAAAAAAAAAAAGGGGGTGTTTCATGGGTTGTGATTAGAATTAAGTATAACATTTATACATTTTGTGCATCACCAGATAAATACATGCATATTCCAGTGACAACGTGATGCACAGTTTTAGCTGCTGTAATTTTACAATTGGGCTTCATTCATGATGTTAGCAAGGTACGTTTGCACATATAAAACGTATTCCCCCAGCAGAGAATCCATGTCACACTAACCATGCTGTAAAAAAAAAAAAAGAATCAGTGAAAACTTGGCATTTCAATACCATTTTAAACCAAAACTCTGAACATAACCTGCTCTTGACCAGCTCATGCGTTCAGCTTAAGTTACCGCGGTGATCTAGTCAGGTAAAAAAAAAAAAAAAAAAGCCACTTTTATGACACAGAAAACTCTGACTTTAAGCTCGACATAGCCTGCTAACCCATTAATCTCACGTCGTAGTACAGCCATCTGGCATGAAGAGTCAAGCTAAGCGTTTTTGCCATTGCCGTCGTGATGTTTTGAAGCTGGACATGAAGAGCGAGGGGTGGGACTGAATGGAAACTGAGGACACAGCACGCTGACTGGCTAATGACTTGTTACTGATAAGTCATTTGCCAATGAACGAGCCCCAGCTAATCATCTGACTCCAAGATTAACCATGATTTATAAAATGAACTTCTTGTTTTATTCAATATGACCTTAAATTACCAGTTAAGTCAATAAAGTAGTCAGAACGTGTTCCTTGAGAGAGGGAGCCAAGGGTTGTTTTTTCCAGACTTCAACAGACCTGAGTTCTTTTTGTAATCAGAGGAGTCGCCCCCTGCTGGACATTAAAAAGACTGTGACTGGTTTCTTGTCTTAAAAAAGCCCCATATAAATAAATTTTACTTTTACTTCAGATCTTTTGTGTGCGAGGGGCAGCCAATCAGAAACAAAGTGGCTAAAAGGAAAGTGGAAGTGAGCTAGTTTGAGGCCCTGGATGAATTGAGGGGCTGCACCAAGGCCCAGCGTAAAGGTAATGCGGATTATTTTAAACTGTGAATGAGGCAAAGCTACTCTCTGACTCCAAGAATAAAAATAAATAAATAAATAAATAAAACATGAAGCTGGAAATCAGCACAGTAGGAAAACAATCAGCAGTCTACCAAACTCATTTTATCACCTTTAATCCAACTAATCCTAATCTGACATGGATGTTACTACTACGTTTCCCATGATGCCTAGCTGGGCCTCTTAACTAAACAGATTGGCAGGCAGTACAAGAAACATCCGGGTCTCTCAGGTTCCTGTCTGGCGACCCGTCGCCATTAGTGCAAGCTCGTTTTAACGGATATATTTTTTTGGCTTAAATCTCCGAATTTTGAGGTTTTCCAGCTTTTGGAAAACATTTATCGCCTTGTTAAGGGCATATTGTTTTCCTTAGCGAGAAAAAATCCTAAACTCGGGGGGTCTTGGCCCCGCGTGACGATATTTCGTCCTCACTTCCAACTGCTTCGATAATTTGAGACGCCGAAACCGTGTCTCTTATTTCTTTCTCGGGTTTGTTTTATAGTCAAGATGTCGCCGTGATGGGGTCTCCGCGTTTGACAGAAATGAATCGGGGCCTTCGTCGCCTGACCCGCACTCACTGCAGCCCGCTTTCCTCCTCCGTTTTTCTGTTTGATGCTAGAGAGCTCGGCGGCTCTCTGCCCGGACCTCGGCCTCAACACCGCTCACTGCACGGAGACAAACATGGAGAAAAACCCCAACAGCAGCAGCAGCACCAAGGTTCCGCCCCGTTCCAGCTCCACAGGCCCGGCACCGGGCGAATCTAAACCCAAAACAGGTGAACACCTATCAGCAAACGGCATAAATGTCACACAAGGTTGCCAAACAGTGTGTGCATTTGCAGCTAAACACCCATTGCCCTGTGGCCTGTTGGGGCCTAGCCGTACTGCAGAGGTTGTTTACCTTGTATGGCTAAGGACCTGACGTCGCTGTCAAAACATTTGACCCACCGCCTGTCAGAAAAGTACCTGGTATTGTCATGCAGTATTGTTTTACTTATTATTAAGGACATGATGACACATTTCAGCAACCGACGAGAAGTTACTAACTTGCATAAATTAATAATTTCCTTTAATTATATCGTGTTTATACGACTTGTGTGTTTTCAGATACATGGAAATTCGTCTTTTGTTTAAAAAAAAAATGCTGGGGAAAAAAAAAAAAAAGCACTGAAAATGCACAACATACACAAATGGAGATGTGCTCATATTAAACAAACAGCGTTCAGTTCTGTAAGAAACTGTAACGTTTGCACTTTTACCCATAGAGGCAATGACAGGAGATTAAACCAAGTGCGTTCAGATGCCCACAGAAATCAGGTCTTTCACATTACAAGTCCGCTTCAGTTGTGATGTTTCTAAATTCTTCCACTTAACGCAGTTTATTATTTGACTTTCAGAAGGTAAAAATAATGGAGGCTCCAAGCGCTACAGCCGCAAGCGTGAGCCCTCCTTTCCTAAAGCCGACAGTTTCCCTGGCCCTCGCCGCACCAATTCACAGAAAGGCAAGAATTTTGACAAGAGACCCCCTCAGAGAGGTGGAGGACGACAGTATGGAGTTATGGGTGGAGGACGACGTGAGGAGGTGGGTGTTCACAAAGGTTGAAGTCATACTGACTTAATTTAAAATAATTTCTTAGCTGTGAGAAACTTTCAACAGTTGCTTGTTGAAATGGATTTGATCCAATGTGATCGATCACTGCGTCTCCAGGTAGCAGAGACGCGCCGGGCCGAGTTTAGCCCGGCTCAGTTGGCTGGACCGAAAAAAATAAGCCTGAACCACCTGCTGAACTTCACTTTTGAACCCCGTGGAGGTAACGGTGGCGTCGGAGACGGAGGCCACTCCTGCTGGGGCCGTCGAAACAAGTGGGGCCACAAGCACAAGCCCTTCAACAAGGAGCTTTTTCTGCAGGCCAAGTAAGCAGCCTTCCACACAGAAATGATTTGAAATGGAGAGACTCAACATCTGGGAGTCATCTCATCTTTGTGTGTTTCAGTTGTCAGTTTGTGGTGACTGATGATCAGGACTACAAGGCTCACTTCACTGATCCAGACACTCTGGTCAACTGGGACTGTGTGCAGCAGGTGGTGAGTATCCTTCATGCTTTGATGGGAAATATATTTACTTAAGTTGATTAAATGTTGGTAGTTAAGTCAAGAATGCATCAGAAGTAAAGTATACATCTTGTCAAACCATTTCTGTACATCTGCAGCGCATCTATAGCCATGAGGTGCCATCGTGCCCCATCTGCCTGTACCCTCCTGTGGCAGCCCGCATCACCCGGTGTGGACACATCTTCTGCTGGCCGTGCATGCTGCACTACCTGTCTCTTAGTGACAAGAGCTGGTCCAAGTGCCCCATCTGCTACGAGGCAGTGCACACAGCTGACCTGAAGAGGTAAATAAGAAGGAAGCAAAACCTTGTAATCTGTCTAAAGGAGAAGAGGAGTAAATATTTTGCCCATGCCTCATTTAGAGATCATGAATCTTAGTATATACAAATTAGCTCCTGTTGAAACCCTTTGCTGCTTGCCTACAAACAGCCACCTGCCCCCTCCCTTTGCATCTGTGAGCCCTTCTCACTCACAAGTTCTTCTTCTACATGGAGATATTAAAACAGATTAATTTGGTTTGCTCAGGGTATTTTTTGACACTTCCTTCTGTTGTTGCAGTGTGGTTGCTATGGAAACCAGGCAGTATGTGGCTGGTGACATGATCACCATGCGCCTGATGCGAAGGGAGAAGGGTGCTCTGGTGGCCCTGCCTAGCTCTCAGTGGGTGAAGGTGGAGGAGCCTGTTCGCTTTGGAGGTAAGTCTGTGTAGGTAGAGGCTTCTATATGGATTACTGCCGTAATACTCAGTAGCCACACAAGATCGTCATTTTGCAGCTTTTAATTTTTTTTTATACGCACATATACTATTCTTAAGTATAGAGACAGCTGATGAGATTGTTTTAAAGAGTTACTCTCCTATAATAGTATTATTAAACCCTGTTAACATTTGTTTTGTAGATGCTTGTTTGAGCCCATATTCCAAGCTGTTGCTGACCTCCCCGGCGCAGGTCTTCAGCCTGGTGGCGGAGGAGAAGGGGGTCCTTCAGGCTCAGCTTAGCCAGGAAGAGGACGCCCAAGGGTGCTTCATCCAGAGCGCCCTTTGTCTTTTACAGGTAAAGCGACATGCACGTCTATCAGTTAGCTCTATAGTCATAAATAATGCAAGAGACAATGTAAAGTGAAGACAAAATGCCAGTAGCGTGAAATAAGTGCAATTAAATTGTATGGATGAAGATGCAAAAGCACAAATATGCTGAGATTTTTTTATTTTTATTTTTTTTGCTGTGCCACTGAATCCCTTTTTCTCTCGAGTGTTTTTGTCAAAGGAAGCCATATAAGCAGTTGACTGATGATATGTCTGTATGTCTTTGTGGTTAGGAGCAGGAGGAAAAGCTTCTGAAGCAGCAGAAGGAGAATGCAGACGGCCTCGACTTGTCCTCTCTGACTGTGAAAGAACCTTCTTCTCCTATGGAAGAAGGGGTAACTAACATCAGCAGTGCCAAGGTGAGTCTAAACATTTTCTACTTTCTTTTTCACATTGTAGTATCTCTGGTGATGGGATCAAATTATCCTATTTGTATGCTCGTGGTTATAGCCTTCATCACCTCTATCTTGTTTCCTCCTTAGCCCATGCTGCAGTACTCCTCAGCATTTGATGACGAGGTCGCGGAGTTTCCGGAAGATGCTGATGAAGAGCTGCCAGGCTTTCCTGAAGCCATTCTGGAGAGTGTGCTGGAGGAGCCTCCTGTGGCTACAGTGGGTGCCACCTCAGAGCCCCAGCTTGAAGAGGAGAGCCCAGCCATCCAGGCAGAATCAGGCCGCCCCTCAGCCAGTGTGGTGCACGGACCTTATTACTATTTCTACCAAGGTGGGTGATTCTCTGCTCCACCTGTCTGTCCTGGATAAAAATCCTGCCGTAAGATGTAAAGTTTCCTCATCACTCTATTCCTCCTGTTTTTCACGTTTCTCCATCCAGCTGACGACTGCCAGCAGATGTTCCTGCATCCCGTGAATGTGCGCTGCCTGTTGCGTGAATATGGCAGCTTGGAGGCCAGTCCTGAATCTATCACTGCCACAGTGGTGGAGATAGTGGGACACACGGTCACTGAGGTCAGTAAACAAAGAAACACAAAAGGCTGACTTTTTGTATGTGAAATTCTGTTGTTTAATGTAGTTTTAACTTAAGTCGACACATTTGATTTATTTTTCCCCCTCCCTTGTTGCAGGAGATTCGTCGCCGGCATCGCTATCTGGCTCATCTGCCACTCACGTGCGAGTTCAGCATCTGTGAGCTAGCCCTACAGCCACCAGTCCTGTCCAAGGAAACTCTGGACATGTTTGCAGGTTAGAACGCTTTGAAATACATATTTTTTAAGAATTTTAATTGTAAAGTCCTCTCAGATCACATACATTTTTCCCTTAAACTTTTAGATGACTTGGAGAAAAGAAAGCGTCTGAGGCAGAAGAAGGCGAGAGATGAGAAACGCAGAGAGAAGCGAATTGAGATTGAGGAGAACAAGAAGCAGGGTAAATGTAAGTATACATGAAAATTAGACCTTTTGTATACCTCATATTTTCAGATTGAGATCTGTAGCAACATGTTTTCACTCCCCAGATCCTGAGGTGCATATTGGACTGGAGAACCTTCAGCATTTCCCAGCATTCGGCTCTCCGCCTCACAACAGCAGTCCACTGATCCAACCTGACTTCACTTTTGCGCCTCCTTCGCCCCTCAGCAGCAGCCCTTCCTCTGGTAAGATCACCTCCCTCCATCTGCTATTTTTTGATCCATGTAATAAGATTTTCCTCCTGTTAGCTGCCTACATGGTTTTTGGTGGTAAACATTGTGTCATAGTCTCGTCTTTTGCTTTTGTTCCTTGTGTCATTTCAGATGGGATGAAATTCCCAAGTCTGAATACGCAGTCACCCGTCGTGGGTAGTGTGGAGGATGAGTCCCACTGCATGTCCTTTGCACAGGTGTGTGTACTAACAATATTCTTTGAGACTGAATTTGTTATAAGGAAATGGTTCTTTACAATACGTTAACATGACTGTTTCCTGTGTAGATGCTAAGAGATGGGAAAGCAAGGGTTGATGCTGGGTCCAGGATCACTCCAAAGAAAGGTAACTGGTGACTTGTTTGTTACAGTTAGAAGGTTTAACACTGTAATCAGATGTAATGTGAAATGTCAATTTTAAAATGGTAGCTCCTGTTCAAATTAAATTGATTAGAAGTAATCCGATGCAAACTGTTACAATACAGGAGACAGCTGATTGGCTCTTGATGTTAGCTGCAGCAATAAGCTTGCAGTTCATTAGAACAGCTAAAATAATGGGACCATCTCTCCCCACTTTCCTGTCTGAAAAATCTTCACTGTCCTATCAAATAAAAGCAAAAATACCCCCAAAAATTATTTAAAAAAAAAAAAAAAACCAGCTGTGTTTTACAAATATCATGAAATGGTTTGTCTGCCTCTGTTTGGTGGAATAAGATATTAGACTCAGAGTTATTGCTAGTTTATTTAAACTACACTTGTCATAGGAATAATATTCTGATACATTGAACCTTGGATCCAAATAAAACCTCAGCCTCATCAGGGATACATTTCTACATTTGTACTTCCTGTTTATGTGCTTGTATCAGTTGTTACAAATTGCATGTACTGAGTGGGTGTGTGGGTGAAAATAAGCAGAGCTTTGTGTATTGTGCATTTCTGGTAAAACCAGTTTTTGAAACTGTTAAGCAGTGCAACACCCTGCACCATACCTT
Source organism: Heterochromis multidens (assembly GCA_015108495.1). Classification (NCBI taxonomy): domain Eukaryota; kingdom Metazoa; phylum Chordata; class Actinopteri; order Cichliformes; family Cichlidae; genus Heterochromis; species Heterochromis multidens. Next base: position 14,292 of record VUQS01029801.1, on the reverse strand, counting down.
GTACCCTGCAGATAAGCTGCTCGCTCCCCCAGCAGCAGACAGCGATGGTGAGAGCGACGGCTCAGACCGTGTCCCTGTGCCCAGCTTTCAGAACTCCTTCAGTCAGGCTTTTGAGAAGGCACTTATGCAGCTGGACAATGGTCCAGTTTCTTCTCCACAACCTGTGGTTGAACCAGGTCAGGAACCTCCCGAATCACCCGCGTCTAGTTAATTGAAGTCTGATATTTGTTACGTGTAGCCTCATTGTTTGTTCAGAGACAATCACACACTCACTCTTGTCTTGGACTTTTTCCGTTTCAGATGAAAAAGGAGGAAAGAAGAAGAAGAAAAAGCAGAAGCTTCTGTTCAGCACATCCATGGTTCACACCAAGTAGACAACACTGAAGTTCATTTAATCATATCGTTTCTTCCCACTGCTTGTGTTTTTACTTTCATGCGGATCTTTCTGGAACTATAAGCTATGGAAAAGGATTTGAGTTCATGCTGTTTCAGACATTGTTCCACTGGGTTGATCCTCTGTTTGGGTGTCTTTCCATCAGTTTAACTTGCAAACATTTTTGTTGTACAACAAGGCCAAAGCTTTGCACCATCATGCTCATGTCACACTGAAAGCCTTATGGGTAAATTTTAGTTAACATGCAAAGTTTTACATTTGCTTCAGGCTTTTGTGACTTCTGTGTACCTGAGTGCATCATGGGGACTATTGTAAGAAACTGACTGAGCTTTGCTTCTTGGTCCCTGCTCATGGCATTAACATGCGATTTGGGTGATCCAATCATAGGTTGGCCACCTGAGTGTGTGTGTTCACACTTGGCATCAGGCCATGGAAACGGACCACATCAAGAAGACCAAATGTGGTCTGGTCCTTGGTGCTAAGTGTACTTGGAGCTCACCCCTTGGATTAGATGCATGCTAATGCCATGTATGCATGAGGCCTCGGACCCATGAGTAATATAGACAAGGTAATTTGAGGGTGCTTTATACTAGAATAGCAGTCAGCCAGCTGCAGGTACGTTACACCTTTAAAACTTTCCAGGATACTCAGCACCCACACATTATCAGTCTGGAACTTAAAAGAAAAGGAAACAAGTGAGTAAATCTTTCAGTGTTTATCGCAGGTCATGTCTTGGGCTAGCTGTTCATAAGTATAGATTTGGTGGATCGCCAGAATCAAAGCCCTAGTATTTGGTAATGCCAACATATGCATATTAAGTTCTAATATCAGGAAGTAAAAACACAGTATTGTGTAAAAGAGATTCGTTCTGTAGGTTCAACAGGACTGATATATTCTGCCTGGATAAACCATAAATAGCACTTTCTTGTCATTCAGTTTATTCCTAATTTCATCTTCTGTTGTAGAATGTTTACTCACTTTTAACATTATTTCCCCCCCCAGTTTTATTTCAGTGTTGGAAATGTGTGAAGTTAGAGAATTGCTGACTTAATGAGTGCCGGTGAAACAAAGAGGACAAATAGATTTGATTTTTTTTTTTTTTCTTTTTATTTTGAGGGTTCTTTAATTCACCTTTAATTTTGTGCAAGTTTATAGACTGGTAAGCATAACTAGTCTGTTGCAAATAATAAACAATTATGCACAATCAAAGAACTGGCTGTTTGCTGCACTTTTTTTTCCACGTCTGGCAAAGTGAAACACCAGAGGTCACCATCAAATTAAGTCGGTTCACAGGATCTTATTAAAGCAGCTCCTTCTTTTCTCCACAAGAGGACAGTCTTAGTCCATCTGATCTCTGCAACACAATTCAAGTTATTTCAGACATTCATTGTTTTGTATACTGACTGAGCAATCAGTGTTGGCTTAAGAATGTAGTTTGAGGTCAATTAAATGCATAATTCCAGTGAAGTGCGTGAATTATGCAGATTTCCTTATCCAAATAGGTATCGTCGTTCAGACAGAAATTAAACAGTCAGCCTTTTTAAAAGTAGTGATTTGTGTTTGGACTTTTTTGTTTGTTTGTTTTTGTTTGTTCTTTTATTACGTGGGAATGACCTAAAGCTGGAACGCAATCACATCCTTGTACTCGGGTTAGTATCCAGCTGAAAGTGCGTCAAGTTATCCAAATTCACCCCGGAAGTCAAGCTGATGCATATGTATGAGTTACACCGATAAACTGTGCTGTAGAGTAAAACTGACTCCTTAGTGTCTGTATGCATTTAGGCACAAATTGTGCCATTTTTTTTTTTCTTTTCTTATAAACACGAAACACGTTTATGTAGCAAAATACTATTTTATATTTTAGCTTAACTTTATTTTGAAAGCAATGGCCGGAAGAGCCATGTGGAGTTGGATGACTTGACTGTAAGCGCTCAGGCGGCTCGTTGCCTGTCTAGTCTGCCCCTGTCAACAACACTGCAACCTGAGACGGGACAGCCAGCCAGCCAGTTGGCTAGCTAAGTAAACCAGCTAAGTTAGCTGCTCTGCTAACCAACTGTCACGACTCGTAGTTATTCTGCTAAGTTAACAGGATACACTGCGTTAGAAGTTGTTCACGATAAGCGGGGAGGAAAACCTGACTTTACGGTTTGGTAAGTTGTCTCCAGTTGGGATCAAACAGGTTCAGTCTGTGTTTCCATTTTGTGAGTCCAGCTTCTTGAGTCGTTAGCTTACTGTTGCTAGCCAGCGAGCTGCTGAAGCGTTTGTCTTCCCGCTTGTTTAAAGTCTCCGGGAATTATCAGACAGCTCAATCCGTGTGCACACTTCTTCTTCTTCTTCTTCTTCTTCTGTACATTAAATGAGCCCTGCTGTTGCGAGCAAGCCAACTGTGATCTGTCGCTGAACTGTCGAGGTAGTTTAGGTGAGCAGACAGGACACAGGAAGCAGTACCACTTGTTGCAGGTTTTGAACTGGGACAGCTGTGATGATAAACAGTCAAACTAATATAGCTTATTTATTAGATTTAGTTGAGTTACTACCTGAGTTGTACTGTAGCATCTAATAAGTACACATTAAATCTGGGTTATGGTTTACTGTGATATCAAATTGCGCTTGCCTGCCTCACTGTTGTAGGTTGCTTTTAAATGTCAACATAACCTAAAAACTATATATATATATATATATATATATATATATATAGTATGTATAGTATGTATAGTATAGGGTCTTCTTAGATGACAGCATCACATGTTGCACTGTTACATGCCTGTGGATTGTGGTGTACACTTTTTTTTGTTTTACCAAAGGTGGTGAGAACTAAATAAAAGGAATGCACTTCTTCTTGAAGTTGTCTACGTAAGGAAATGTCCTCTGTATAACTGGCTTAGCCGGGTTATTGACTCATTGTCTTTAGCTTTTAACAATCAGGGCCAAAGCATAACAAACACTGTGCCGCCGTGGCCTATGCCCTACTGTCCTGCATGTACTTTCTGAAATCTGTCTGTAACTTTTCCAGCATCTCTTCAAAGCTGCCAGCCAAATCTATTGCCTATTTAACATATCATGCCTGAAGAAACACTCTTTTCTATTGTTATTTGTGGCTTCCAGTAATGAGTCCTGTGGAGGATACTTGCTGGTTTGTCTAAGTCTATATAAGGCAGACGCTTCCTTAATCCCCGCTGTGCTGCTCATCCCACCATCACTGTGAATGTTTGGCATTCCATCTCAGCCAAGGTGTTTCCTGTCACTGTCTAAAGTTCACGTTTTCAACATTTTCAACTATCTCTGTTAGCCGAGCACAAGCTTCTGTGGCTCTGCGTCCTTGTCTTTCCAGTTTTCACATTTGTACGGTGTTATTTTTGTGAATTTTTTTTTTTTTTTATGAATAATGGAATCGCCCGCTGAGTATTTGGAGTTTATCAGCTGATGTGCGTGATAAGATGCACAACGACAGGATGATCATGCAACGACATGGCTGGCACAGAAAAGGACACCAAACAGCAGTGTTTCTACTTCCAACATTCGCTGATTGAAGCCATTTAGATGTAGTCATATGAGGAGTGCGTTGGTGATGGCGTGTGAGTACTGATCGAGGACATAATGCAAATGTAAGAACAGGAAATGGCGAACATATGAGAGAGCAGAGTTGATGACTTTTGTTGTGCAAGTTATTGTTATATGTCTGGACATCATATGCCACTAGCACTAAATATGTATGGGTGTGTCTATATTTACTCAAGTCTGTGTCAGTGTAAACATATCATCTATTTGCTGCTGTGTGAAGGCGTGAGAACACCACAGCAACACATTTGGGCAGCCCTGTTGTAGCTCCGCTGTGATTTCTCTGCCATAGCCTTCAGGATGGCAGTCTTGACTAGTGAATAGCCTGTTTACTTTGATGATGCAAGGTGTGTATCTCTTAGGCTCCTTCGACTCCTTCCTCCTGTGTGATATGACATCACGACTCGGTTACAAGAGAAGCCCAAGCTCTACAGCAGACGGTTGACATCTGGTCAGGTAGGATACGCTGAGAGTATTTGCAGGATTTTGATCAAGCTTGTCATTATTTACAAAGGAACATTCTGTTTCTGCATAGCAGAGTAACTCAGCATAACATGTGGAAAGTGTTATCAGATGTGAAGAAGGAGCCTCTTGAAGGGCTAACGCCAAAGCCTTTGGGTTGTTTTCTATCTTCATTATCGTTTTACAACAACACGTAAAGATGTTTATCATCATACTGTGTCAGAAAGGAGTTAGGTTGATCTTTTGCAATCGCATATTTATCACTTAACCTCCTTTAGATTGAATAAACAGTTCATAGACATGCAAAAGTTCATTAGGGGTGGAGCTGAATGTTTGATGGATGGTGGTCTGGTGTGAGTTTGCACTGGAATCCCCCCATTCACTGTCTTAAGAATGATGTGCATGTGTTACCGCCTGAAGCAGAAAAACAGTGACACTGTACAGTTGTCCGGTCCCTCCTCGTCTCAGGAACCACGTTAAAAGTATGCAGTCGTGATCACTAGTACATCAGCAACTCAACTTAGTCATGCACATTTTACAAGCTAGTTTGATTGGACTGATAAAGACAAACAAGAAGTAGATAATGTTAACGTCAGTTTATTAGAGTCGCCCAACAGGTCAAAGGTAACAATTGTGTAGATTCCAGGCTTTATTAGGCTGAATCATCAATGAAATTATGAAAGTACAAATAATATTAAAACATTTAAAGGAAAAATGATGTAAATAAACAAACGTAATGTGTCTTAAAGTACAATAAAACACATTCAAATAGCCGTCGGAAATGCGTTGTAACTTTTCTCTGACACAGCTGCTGCTCAAACTAAAGCCCTTTTTCACATCAGGCATTTTCATATGTCACTGCAGAAAAAGCACAGGTGTGATAACATCACAGATTACTGCATTGCTTGTGGGCTCATGGAAGCGTGGATGTTTAATGCATCATAGTCAGAGTTAATGTTATCAGGCCCACCTGTGCTGCTGTGTGCTAAGTCATTATTAAATTAATTATTCACACCTGTGTCATGTGAATGTAGAAGACAAACGGTTACCTTTTATTTGTGTCCTCTCTTATTTAGCACTAAACATGTCCTGCTTTAACCTAACAATGATCAATAACCTTTGATAAATGATATACAGTACTGTGCAAAAGTCTTGAGCCACCAAAGAAATAGTTCTCTTTGAAGGTCTTTCAAAGTTTTTCTTTGGAGATTGGCTGCTTTTTCACTCATTTTCAGTCTAGTGCTTTGTAACTGACTATTTTCTGAGGAATGTAGTTTTTGTTTGTTAAGCCACTTAACACTGACCTATGAACTCAAGGGATGAACCAGTGTTGTGTCTACACATATCAGACAGCTTAGCAAAGAACCAATTTTCAGCATGACTGATCCCAAACACACTGCTAATGCACTTAAAGCATACCTGGATAGAAAAAAGCACAGTGGAACACTATCAGTCATGGACTGACCTCCTCAGAGCCTGGACATCAACATTAACAGTGTGGGATCATCTTGACAGAGAACAGAACAAAAGGCAGAAACATCCAAAGAAAAGCTTTGAATGTCCTTCAAGAAGCCTGGAGAACTATTCTTGAAGACTACTTAAAGAAATGACAAGAAAGCTGCCTGAGAGAGTTCAGGCTGTGCTGAAGAATAAAGGTGGTCATACCAAATATATATATATATGTACTCTGTTCATGTTTGCACATTTCAATAAAATCACTGCACCCATTTTCCTAGCATAATATAGATAAATGACAAGTGGCTCGAGACTTTTGCACAATGCCACACTTGGGACGTAATATCAGGCACTCCCAAGTTCACACTGCTTAAATTTTGAATTTTTGTATCGAGTACTGCTTTTGTTGAGTATCTCAATAAGAAATCTAAGTTTTTATTTTCTTTCTCTGAGGGGATATTTTGTCTTTATGCTTGAAAAACAGGTGCCGTTCAAAAGGATGGCTGCTCAGGTGGAGGTTCAAACCGCGGAGGTAGGGAGGACAGTGGCAGGAGGACGACATCACCTGACTCCCCTGACTGACTCCAGCAATAAGAGCCTCATTGACATCCCATCTGTCAACCAGCCGCATCTCATCGCGTCTGAACCAAACAAATCTGTCCCAAGCACCAAGCCGCGGCTGACTCCCAAACCTTTTTCTGTTGAGAAAAATCCCACAATTAAGCCCATACTTGCCCCAAAGCCTCAAACAAAACCACGACCAGAGTCTACTCACCTTGCTGGATACAAACCAGAGCTTCCAAGCAATCCAAAACCACAGCAGCCAGTTGCCAGCAGCAAACCCAGACCAGTTTCAACCAACCCCAACCGTCCTGCCTCTACCTCCTTTAAATCATCCACTAGGTTGAACACTGGGCAGACAACAAAGCCAGTAGTCCAGCCGTTTAAACCAGCTCCTCCTCTTGACACTGGAGATCCTAGCAGACCCATCCCTCCTGTGCCAGCAGAGAGGCAGAAACCCTCGCCATCAAGCTTGGCCTTCTCCAAGAGCTTTAAAAAACTTCCAGCTGCAGAGTGGTCTGGAACCACTGAAAAGGAAGATGAGAAAGGCCAGAATGCACAAGGTAAAGGTGGAACCTCCCTTACAAGAGCAAAGTCCATGGGCTTTCTTCTTGAGGCAGGGCAAGATAAAGAAGGAAAAGAAAAAGCTCAGCCTGAAACATCTGTGCCTCTGCGACCCCATCCTAGAGGCTCCAGGCCCAGACCTGTATCAGCCATTTTCCCCAGCAGTCCAACGAAGACGGACACACCGGTTCCTGCTCCTCGCTGGGTTGGAAGACGACCCCTTTCAGCTGATCTCACTGCCAAATTTGAGTCTGTTGGTCTTTCACTTCACCGTAAAGTTCCTGAAGCCAGTACAAAAGAAAACACTCCAGAGGGAAAAGCACTACCACAAATGAAAGAAGAAGATAAAACCTTTATGAGTACTACACCACAAAGTACTGATGATGTATGTAATCCCATCCTTTCAGACCAAAGCAACAAAAACAAAGAAGAAATGGCTGTGAAAGAGGCCGATGAAGACAAGCGTGGGGTTAGCATCAAGTCGCGAATAAGTCTTTTGCTTGATTTGCCGTCCTCTCCTGGGGTAGCTGCCACCAGCCAAGGGTCAGAACCTCGCTCTCCAGTGCAGCCAACCCCTGAAACTGAACCACCAGTGGGTGTTAAACAGCTCATCAAGCAGCTGACAGAGGACACAACACCAACTCAGAGCCCTGTACTAAAACCAGCACTGAAGCCCCGCCCCTTGCCACTTGACCTGACTAAAAGGTAAGAGCTGCTTATACTGTCCACGTGCTTTGCTTTTTGTTCCATGTCCTTGTCCAGGAGTTCCACTGTCATGCATGGCTTTTGTCTTGTGTGATGTATGTTCATTAGGTTTTCAGCCGAGAGGTCACCTGACCCTGTTTCCCTCACTGAGGCATTGGACCATCATGACCTCAGCAAAGATCCTCAGAAGAGGGTAAGAGAGGGAGTGAGCTTTGTAGGAACTGGTTTCTGTTGGGATCGGTCTATGTTTAACAGTCAAATGAGAGTCACAATGAGAAACTGTGTCACTGCTTGGTGCTTGGAAATTTTTTCATGTGCTGTTGGTAAACGGAGTTTCATTTTAGTGTGTTTGTTGTCATCTCTTGTTTGAATGAAACACATGCTACATAACATAAAGAAGGAAAATATAAAATAAGCATAAGAGAATTTGCAGTATGCAAATAGAGGTAAAGCCTCTGACACAATTTAAAGTAGCATTAAAGTTGGGAGATACACAAATAAGCTCATGCTGTAGAGCTATAGTTACTCTATAACAGTATAATGAATTGCTGCCATAGATGTACAAAGCTGTGAAACCTAAGACTGCTGAGACATTAAACATCCCCTGTGGCTGCCAGTTATGAAACACACAAAGAAGAGATCAAACAGGAAAGGCCAATACTGAGAGGCTTTGATTACCACCTCTGCACCACACCCACTGTTGAGGCCAACAGTAGAACAAGGTGATGCCGTTTGTGCACCGCCAGTTGTTCACTTTAACTCTTTTGTGTGCTGTATTGTTCCATGTTCTGTTGCCGAGTCCCATTTGTTCTTCTGTTTTGTTTTTTTAGTAGTAAATAGTACCTCAGTTCATAATGTTTTTTTTAAAGCTTCTATTTCTTTCAGATGATTCTAGCTGAACGAAATTATGTAATGGCTTGTCAATTCAATAACTAGACAATAAGTTGCAAGCATGCTGCTGTGACTTGAGGATTCTGAGTATACCTCTTAATTTTCCCAGCCTGAAGAGTCAGCTATCACTCCTAGTGACCAGAAGACATTTTTGGATTTAAAAGATTCCCAAGAGCAACTCAAGAAGGTCCCCATGCCTGAAGGGCCTGAAGCAGGACAGACATTTGGTGCTATTTCCAAGGAAAGTGGTACAGGCAGTGGAATCCAAACCGTGCGAGCATCCTTGTTTGATAATGTCGTGGAGAGGCACAGTGTGCTGATGATGGACGAGGGTTCATCTGTTAACATGGCCAAGGATTTGCTCAGCAGCCCGTCGCCATTTAAGAGACCAGTTACACTAAATGGTGGAACTCTGGTCACCGCTAACTACAGCCAGCCTTTATCTCCATCATGTCTTCTGCCCGTGTTACATGCCTTTGACACAGTGCAGGCTGTCGAAGAGAGCCGGGCAGTGAGTGAGAGTGTCCCATCAGCTCTGTGGGAGGATAAGGCCATGACCCTCCGCTCCAGACGTTCAGAAGGGAGCAGGCCTCTACCAGAATGGACCGGTGGTGCAGAAGAACAGCTACCTTTGGCAATGATGCCTGAAACGCAGCCACGATATTTGAGGATAGGAGCTTTACAGAAGTGGACCACTACAGGTCTACACCAAGACATAGATATGGAGAAAGGGATGCTAAAGGAATCACAGAGGGAAGGACAAGTGGCTTTAGATAAAGACAGAGAGAAACAAAGAGTGGCAGAGCAGGAAGAAGTGGCTGCAGCCCCTAAACGCTTGAAAATGCTGCAGGCAGATGAGATGGCAAAACCCAGGGCAACCTACTTTGCTTTGACCGGACAAATACAGGAGCCAGTTTCTCTCGGGGGTGCAGGGACAAACACTGGGGACATGACTGGCCTCTTTGATGATTCCTTTGGGAGGTCTGTCCTGGGTGGCCCTCAAGGGAAGAGTCTTCCAGTAAGGGGGAGTCCGTCTTTAGATGATTTTTTTGGAAAAACTACTCCATCTCAAGAGCAAGTTGAAGAGTTGATGAAAAGCCACCAGCCACCCAGGGAGATCAGATCAGCCTTGGATGGACAGAGTAAGGAGGAAAGGATAGAAGCTGAAAAGAAAAGGCAGCAAAGGAAGGAGAAAGAAAGGCACAAGGCTAAGATGAAAGAAGTTGAAAGGGAAATACAGAAACAGCTAGAAATAGAAAAACAAGCACATTTAGAATTTGCACGAATGAAGGAGAGGGACATTCAAAGAGAATTTGAAAGGCAAAGACAGAAGGCATTTGAAAAGGAAAAACAAGAACTTGAGGAGAAACAGCGTGCCCTGGAAAGGCAGAAACAGATTGAGCTTGAGAAAGCACAAGAATTGGAGAGGGAGAAACAGAGACTTGAAAGAGAGAAGCAGAGGAAACTTGAGAAAGAAAAACAGCGAGAACTAGAGAGACAAAGAGAGATTGAAAGAGAGAAAATGCTGGAAAGGGAGAGACAGAGTGAAAAGGAGCAGCAAAAACAAAAGGAGGAAGAGCAGCTAAGAGAGCTGGAGAGACTTCAAGAGTTGGAGAGGCAGCAGCTCTTAGAGTTTCAAAGACAGAAGCAGAAAGAAAAGGAAATGCAGCAGCTTGTGGAACTTGAGAAGCAGAAACAAAAACAGAAAAAGGAGAAAGAAGAGGCAGAGAAGTTGAGACAGATGGCATTAGAGCAGGAAATGTTAAGAATAAAAGAGCTTGAAAAAGAGCGGGAAAGACAAATGGAGATGGAGAAGGAGCATCAGAGAGAGATGGAGAGGGAGAAACAGAGAGAGGTGGAGAAACGGAGACAACGAGATTTAGAAAGGGAGAGACAGAGACAACAAGATATTGAGAGATGGGAACTAGAAAACCAGAGGATGAGACAACAGGAACTGGAGAAGGAAAGGAAGAGGAAGGAGGATTTAGAGAGACTTAAAGAGTTGGAGAGATTACAGCTTTTGGAATATGAAAAGCAAAAACAGGCAGAAAGGGAAAGACAACAAATTGTGGAGCTCGAGAAACAGAGACAGCTAGACATTGAGAGACAGGAATTAGAAAACCAGAGGCTGAGACAACAGGAACTGGAGAAGGAAAGGAAGAGGAAGGAGGATTTAGAGAGACTTAAAGAGTTGGAGAGATTACAGCTTTTGGAGTACGAAAAGCAAAAACAGGCAGAAAGGGAAAGACAACAAATTGTGGAGCTTGAGAAACGCAGACTGAGGGAGAAGATGGAAAGGGAGGAGGCACAGCGAAAGGAAGAGGCAGAAAGGATGAGAGTCATAGCCAAAAAACAAGAAGCAGAGAGACAGCGACTAAAGGAGAAGCAGAGGAAAGAGGAGCAAGAGAGGCTAAAGTTGGAGTCATCACCTCTGAGGCCCAAAGTTGTTGATCTAGACTCTGTGCTCAGAAATGACCCAATGTCTAAGTCCACTTCTCAACGCAGCGATGCTGCAACACGCTGGAAGGAACCTTACAAGCCTGCTATTCTTGACATAGACTCCTTTACATCTCAAGCTCAGCTCTCCCCTAATAAAGACTTGTTTCCTTTGTCGGGAATTCAGGGACTAAATGCTGACTTTGGGGGTAAATTACACCCCGCACCTGAAAGTGATGTTAGCTGGAAGATTCCATCACAGACTTCAGTAGGTTTCTCAAGCCCAATATGGACAACACCACCTCAGGACCCATGGGAGCTGTGGTCAGTTGAGATGTCTGTTGACCAGTCTAAGACAGAATCTAGAAGACATGCCAACAAACACAGTCCAGAACAGCTCCTTCTCAGTCAGGAGGAACGCATCCCAACTCAACAGATGCCTTGGTCTGCTTTCCTGGATGAGTCACTCCACTTGGCCCCTTTTCCTAGGACAGAGGTTAAAAGTGGTAATTTCCCAGGTGGACTCCCCAGCAGGGGAGAAGCCCAGAGCCAGAGGAGATCACAGGGGTCCCAGGTGAGTGACATAGATCCATTAATCACTTCCGGAGATGCTAATTAATAATGCTAATTCAATTGGCAGCATAGAAGAACTATATAGTTTTACTTTGAAGTTCAACTTTGACCCTTTGGATTTAAAATATTAGCACTTTATCATTTTATTTTATCTTATTAGATATTTTTGTGAAATTTTGTCTCAGTTTATGACAATATAGTGAATATATTGTTGAGGTATAACAACAAAATGGATTTGTGGCAGTGTGGCAGTAACATATAACCTTTCACCACTAAATTCTTATCACTTCTTTATTTCTTGAGTCCCATATTTCAGGTGCTTCTGAGATATTGTGTTCACAAGAATGGGTTAACCCAAAAAAGGCAATGCCTCAGGCCATGTCTAATGCTGGCATGGAGGCATAACGATGTAATGACATTCGTGCCCATTATTCCAGTATTAATAATACTTACTTACATAATTAATAATTTTAGAATTAGTCAGAACTTTTTTCTAAAAAAAAAAAATCAACTTGTTAATGTCATTTAGCCTTATTCCTGTTTCCTTGAGGAATTGTGCTTCTGTTTGATCAAGTGTCATTACATTGCTGGGGGTAATAGATATGCCAACATTAAAAAAGCATGTCCTAATTACAGTCACACTTCAGAAGAAAGCAATAAACTGACACCTAAAAAGTCTTTAAATTTGAATGGACTGAAGTTCATTCACTTTATTCTATCCGGCTTCCAACATAAAAATGAACAGGTTTTTACTGTTACGAGGTGATGCAGTTGGGTTGGGGTGTTTACTTTTGGTTTCTTTATGTTGCTCAGGCATTGAACAGGTTGCGGTCTCGGAGTGTTTCACGGCGATCGGCTCCTGCAAGTAATGCAGCAGAGGGAAGCCTTTCCAGGATGAGAAGTCGCAGCGCCCACAGAGAGCAGGACCGTCACAGCTGGGTGAGTCAGACTGCAGCTCAGTTCCTGCACCAGCAAAACTGTAGCTGTTACTCAGTGAGTTTTAAACATGCTGCTCAAGCCACAGCACCAGTTAGATGACTGGTTGTGAGTCTTCTGTAACAAATTACTGTTTTCGTTTGGAGTGTTTCTCACTCAGCCGTATGGAAACAGGGAGGGAAATTTGTGTGGCTTTTTAGTGAGAATACTGCTGTGTGTGTAACTCAGTATATCTGTGTGTCTCATGCATTGAAGACAGATAGTACTGGAATGCAGTTAGCTGACTGACGTTAAATGCTGCTGGGCTCACATAGTAAAGAGGTGGTGACTAATGTTGAAGGCATGGATGTCCTAGACTCACCTCTGCCCATCCCACATTACATTCTAGGGAAGTGGTGCTCAAACACCTTCTCAGGCCTGTTCTTCAGGGTTAGATCAGACAAATGATTATTAAGTACAGGTTTTCACTGGTCATTTGTCAGAAAACTGACAGCAGGGCTCAGGGAAACCTGTGAAATGGCATGTAATGATCATGTGTTCTGCAGCTATTTGTGTAACCTTGCTACTTGATTCTGATTGGTTACAAGTTATATTTGGTTACAAACTTGTAGTTCACCTCTATTTTTATGCCTCTTTGCTGAGGCGATAATGCTGTTTGTACGTATATGTAGTAGATATTTCTTGGAAAGCTTGAGGGAATTTCTTCAAAATTGGCACAAAAGTTTATTTGGTTTCAGGGATGCAGGGATATTGTGTTTTTGATGATCAAAGGTCAAGATATCTGTGACCTTATAAAACACTTTTTGGGCCATAACTCAAGATATCTTGACCTATTTATATGCTAAATTTCACACAAATGTCTAATGACATAAAATGTTTTTCGAACAGAAGAGAAGAGGTTTAGTGTGGACAGACGTGAATGTAAACTGCAGCTTGGCTGGTTGGTGGAGGCAACTTTGAGGTGGCAATTCCGGTTTTATATTTTAAAACGTGTAAACAAATGTGTCTGCATATTAGCAACTGTACAGATTACATGCAAACACATATTACATTTAAAGTTGGACAGTGTTTATCAGCTATACAGGGTTGGGTTCAGGTTACTCTTTGTCACTGACACTGTAATTGTAGGTTCAGGCTGAAGTACAGTCTGTTGTGCCTTACCATTGCACAGGGTGATCAGATTAAGTCACCACAAGGTTCAAGGTCATTACCACCATCTAGTGGTTGTGTTTCAGTTTGCAAGTGTTACCCTACCTGGTAGCTGAATGAGTCCTTGTTGCAATTTCCAGTGCTTGTTTGAAAAAAGCTTTTGAAACGACTCAGCTGCTTTAAAGGGTGGCAGTTGTGGAGCTAATTACAACACTTCAATAAAATACACACGTTTCAAAAAAGTGCTGGAAGGTCCCCCTCCTCTTTAGTCCGGAGGACGCAGCATCCGTGATTACCAACAAGAAGGTCAAATTTGGACTCGTCTGACCATAGAACACTTTCCCACTTTGAAACAGTCCATTTGAAATGAGTCTTGGCCCACAGGACACGACGGCGCTTCTGGACCATGTTCAAATATGGCTTCCTTTTGCATGATACAGCTTTAGTTGGCATCTGCAGATGGCACGGCGGATTGTGTTAACCGACAGTGGTTTCTGGAAGTATTCCTGGGCCCATTTAGTAATGTCATTGACACAATCATGCCGATGAGTGATGCAGTGTCGTCTGAGGGCCCGAAGACCACGGGCATCCAATAAAGGTCTTCAGCC
>VUQS01029792.1:0-12189 GCA_015108495.1 Heterochromis multidens | reverse complement strand
GTACATCCCACCCCTCCTGTGACCCATGTTTTTTGTGTATTCAGAGCCAGTGAGCAACAGACTTTCAATAATAATAATAAAACTGCGTTAACGCGCGATAAAATAATTAATTAAATTAATTAATTAATTTAATTAATTAATTAATGCGTTAACGCGTGCCCAGCCCTAATATATATATATATATATATTAGGGCTGGGCACGTTAACGCGTTATTATCACGTTAATGCATTAATCCAGAAAAATCATGCGATTAATCGCGATTAAAATTTTTAATCGTTGCCATCTTGTCTAAGTGCCTCTGTTCTGCTCCCTTAAAGTGCAGTAGTGTACAACAGAAGCTCCTGGTAGCTCAGAAATGGAGTCCACTACTTTTAACACCAACTCCACATAGGTACAAAAAGTGACTAGCATTTATGTCTGTGAGCAAATAGCTAAGGTTAGCCAGGCAGCTTTTAGCTGTACAAAGTGCAAACTAGGCAAAAGCTATGAAATAGCCACTGTAGCAGGAAAGCTACATAATCAAACATTAACCAGAAGAAAGCCAGGTTTATCTGAAACTGTCTGACCAAACAGAAACATGACCAGTGTTTCTGGGAAACCTAGGGCATTTTTTTATTGTTTAAATACATATTACATTACATATATATTAATTGCATATTAAATTACATATCATATGTTACCCTATAGGTAACAACAGTCAATTTCCTCTTTTTGTCAGAGCAGTTTTGCCTTGTATTTAAAATCTTTTGCAATTAGTTTGTCATGGTTCAGCAGTAAATATTGTGGCTATCAGAATATAAATCTGTGGTTTAAACAAGTTAGAAAACATCAAAACAGAATAAACAGCTTATTTAAAAAAAATCAAGTCAAATCAAATACAGCTGACTGCAGAGGATTGCGCATGAGCACAGAGGAGAAACGGGTCACTCTTTAATGTAATTACACTTTATCAGTTTTATTTAGCTGCTCTGCTGTATCACAGCCCAGGCAGCCGCACTTTGGTTTGCTCTGCACCGGCTAACCCACATTACAATTGGTTTTCATTCTGATTGCACTAAGTGATTGCACTTGGCAGTAATCAGTAAATCAGTTGCTGATCACACAGCTTAAATGAAAGGCAAAAGAGCTTTACATCAGGGAAACAAAACCCTGTTGAAATGTTAGACATCACTGCTTTGGAGGACGGTCTTGTTTATACTTATGTTACTATAAAATAGACTGTTTTCCACTCAGCAGAGATTTGACCTTTTTGTTTTTAGAAATAGGCATTTTGTCAAAAATGATTAAAGAAATTATTGTTTTCTGTTTTGTTCTCATTTGCACAACATTCATTTGGCAAATACGTCATCACAAAGCTATTAAGAATAAGTTCATTTAGCTTTTCATATTATTCACAATATCACACCATCCTTCAGCCTACTTTACAATGCTGCAATACAGAGTTTCTTTTCAGGCACAGACATATTTATTAAAACAATTAAATCCAACAATAAAATACAATTAAACTGGTGACAATAAAATTCTTATTTGTAATAACCAGCATTTCTGAACAGACTACTCTTAAATTGAATTTTATCTGAGTCACAATTACAGACAAACATGATTTGACTAAACTATTAACACAGTACTTTTCTTGTCTTTATTGAACACACTGAGCAGTCAGTTGCATTGCAGGATGGAAAAAGTAAGCAGATCTTTATAATTTTGTAGCTTACAACCTCTTTAAGCAGCAGCAACCTCAACCGCACATTTTCTGAAGGTGCTTAATGACACTTGCACAACAGTTAGGAGATATTTTAGGACCATTCTCCAACAAAACGGTTTCACCTTATCAGTATTTCTGGGATGTCCTGATTGAACATCCCCCTCGGGTCATGCCACAGCATGTCAGTGGGTTGAGGTCAGCACTCTGACCTCACTTATAACTATCTTGATCTTGAGCAAGTCCTGGTCAGTCATGGTTCAAGATCTACAAATGCAATAAAATACTGATATCTGCTTTATGTCTTGTTGTTGTCATTTAAGTAAGGCCAGCTAAATTTAATCAGTTTCACTGAATTTGTGCATTCGGTTTCCCAGATGTGGCCTTAATTTCCATCAGTCATCAAATTAGTATCTTTTTTTTTTTTTTGGCTGGCCACACTGAATAACCATTGTGAAACATTGCAGCTTTTTTTTCATGTTATTCTGGACAGAAGGGGAGAGCTTTGTAATCGAATACAGGTTTAAGTCATTGTCTGTCTCAGTCCGTTGTATCTATTTAATTTAATCTACAAAAACACATGCAAAGAAACAATTTGGTAAGAAAAACTAAATCATACCCAAAGAAAGCACAGCACAAACACAAAAACAGACACAATTCAAATAAATGCCTTCATGCAGAACAAAACTGAAGTATACACGGTAAATGTTGTATTAAGGATAAGGTTTTGGGGAGTTAACTTTTAGTATTCTTCAATATTTACAGCCAAAGCAGCAGGAGAAAAGCAGGAAAAGCAGAGTTAAATGATGATTACATCAATCCACTTACTGATCAAATCACAAATCTGCAATCTGACTGCAGTAACATTGCCATTTACAGTGGCACAGCGACTGACTAAAAAGCAGCAAGGAACAGGCACTGGGTTTTTATTTTTGTATAAAATGTGAAGGGAACAAAGAACATCCTGTAGTTCCAAAAGCAGTTCAGCCTTCTTGAAATACAGGATGAAAAATAAGAATATGTGATATACAGTGGTCACTTTGTAAAGCAACAAAAACACATCAATTCGCAAACTGACAAAAACTTTGAACCCAGTATAGTCAATATGTGCCCTTTTTTAATTTTTATATATATATATATAGAGAGAGAGAAAAGACACAAAAACCTGGAAATACGTTTGCTTGAAAGTCCACCCCTGTTTAGCATGTATTTAACAGGAAAATAAAAGGTGCTGGGTGGATGGTAAAATTGCTAATTTCAGAGAAGTCATCACACAAATCTACATCTACATCTCTGGTTGCATGACACATAGGTGTATGCGGGTGTTCGCATACATTACATGTATTTCTGTAGTTACTTAGCACTTTAGTGTCATGTATAGTAAAAAAAAATCTCAGCGTTCAAAAATAATGGGCACATTATCTGTCTACAAATACAAGTATACACATGGCACAAAAAGCACATTTACTTTCTGAAAGCTTCATGTTGCTGTCCACATTCCACTGTAGTTCACATTCTGGGTGTAGCTGTCCAGCTCAGTTATTCATGCTTCACTGTTGATGATGATTCTTGTCTGATTAATTATTATATAATATAATAATTATCTGATAATTAATTAATTCAGGCGGTGACCTCTGGAGGGTTTGTGTGCTTGGTGTCTGTGGTGCTGTAGCACTGGTTGAGAGCTTCGGTGGAGACCTGGGCGGTGCAGGCCACGGTGTTGCTGTAGACTCGGCGGTTAAGATGGATTACCGTAGTCTTGGAGGGCATTGAGGTGTTGCTTTTCTCCGATGACCAGTGATCACAGTGAAACAGAATCAGGAAACACCTGTAAAACTGAAAGGGAGAGGAAAACAGTGGAAAACATTGCACACCCACACCCAACCGTAGATGTTTCCATACATGAACTGCTGCCATTTCTCACATGTAGTAAAACGTAAGAGAGAGTCGGCTTCAGATTTATTGACTTGAAAAATAAGAAAAAAATCATTTGGATAAGGAAAGGATGCAGGGGAGTGTACACATGATGTACATCACTTTGTTCTACTTTGTGCTCTAGGGAGGTGGCAGGTTAAACACCATTCAGTGTTTGCTCTCAGTGTGTTAGACATTTGCTTTCTCACATGCACCTCCATTGTTTTAATGTCTTGAAAAGTTCAGGACCAGAATGCATGTGCAAATTAAAATAGCCTAATGGTGTGTGCAGACCAAATGCAGTAGCTGGAGTGTTTTTTGGAAATCACAAATATTCACAGCAGCAGAAGCAAAACTGCTACTAGAAGAAGACACTTTTGGCTGCTCTCTTATTTCCCAAAGGATCTCCACAGCAGATGGATCTGCATATTTTGATTTGGTACAGATTTTACACCCAATGCCCTTCCTGACAACAAGGCTCTCATTTATGGGCTGGGGACCGACAGTAGGACTACACTAGCTTGTGACCCCTGTGAGGCTGGGTTTGTGTCTCCTCTGAGAATCGAACTGGGGATCTTTGTGTAAACTCCTACACCACAGAGCAACAAGAAGGAGAAGTACACTAAAAAAAACAAAAAAAAAAAACAAAAAACTGAGAACTCCGTTATGGTTTTTGGTTTCTCCTTTTTTTTTTTTTTGTTCACAGTTTATGAATCTAGAGTTTTGCAATACAGCATCAAGCAAGTTTTTCACCAAAGTGGAAGTATTTTCAACGGCACAAATTTGTGTCTGTACATAGTGTGTGTCATCGCGCCACTTGAAAACACCATGAAGAGTCACGTATAGCTTTTTTTTTTTTTATATGGAGTAGACATAAATAATTCCTTTCATGTTCTTACATTGAACATGTAGAAATGCTTGAAAAGGAAGCCCTAATGACATGTTGTGGCAGAGCAGGCTGCCTCAAGCACTTGGTGATTCACTTCACTTTTGAGGTCATTTAGCACAGAAATTGGAAAGGTCTTATGAAATCCTTAGTATTGTGTGAAATGAGTCATCCTTCAGAATTACAACTCAGTAATCAGTACCTCAAGTTTTCTAGCATTACCTGCATATTAATGGAATACAATAAT
Source organism: Heterochromis multidens (assembly GCA_015108495.1). Classification (NCBI taxonomy): domain Eukaryota; kingdom Metazoa; phylum Chordata; class Actinopteri; order Cichliformes; family Cichlidae; genus Heterochromis; species Heterochromis multidens. The sequence continues at coordinate 7,439 of VUQS01029792.1, read as the reverse complement.
GAGGGGGAGTATAGTATTCAAATAGCACTTACATGTGGAATTAATGAGTAAAATAATATAATACAACAATAATACAAACATGCTGAGTGCCATCTTACTAAAAAAAAACATTTTCATTTCCACTGGTTTTATAGTACTGTGTGGTGGTAAAGACTTATAAGATACAATACAAACCGGTTTAATGCACAATGCAGTCAGTTTATTTATTTAAACAAATTAGAAATAAATAAGATCCTTTAGCTTACAACAGATGACACACTTTTTCATACACACACACACACACACATATGGTCACACAAAAATTTTATATATATATAATTTTTTTATTTATTTATTTTATTTTTTTTGAGTATGGGAATGAAGGAGGATAGTTGAGACTATCTAGAGAGAATATCACTAACAGTAATCAGAAGGAATATACAACAAAAGTTCGCTCAGGCCACAGAATTAACTCGGCCCCCAATCATGATAGCAGCTGCTAACAGCTGATCTCAGTGCCAGCATCCAATCCATCAACTGGCAAATCTCACATAGTGTGCTATTTCAGCAGCCTTAGCAGGTCTACAGGTGCTGTGAATCTAAAAGCCACTGTACAGCCTGCTTTCACCCCAGTTACTCTTTTGTCATGTCTTGTCATTGGTGCCTTAATGTTGAAGGTCTTGTTGCTGCTCTCCCTGCCTCATGTTTTCCACAGTGGGAGAGTGGGAGAGTGGGGAGGTCCCAGAAGAGAGCCATACCACGAAATATAAATGGCTGAAGATGGAATAAATATTCTGTCTGACTAAAGGGGTCCTTGCTAAAATATGTGTGTGAGGTCACTGTTCTTTTTTTGAGCAGCATTTCACAGTGTAAGAAAAATATTGTGCAGAACTTGCTGAAGCAGGCAAAATTGGAGTGTTTATATATTATTCACTGAGTTATATTTTTCTTCTACCCTCCTTCAGCATAGCTGAGCTTCACATTTACCTTGCCCAGAGCTTCTACTTGTCCTTTGCACATTTTCAGATCTAATAGAAATTTGTCAAGTTTGTGGTAAATTCCTTTTCCGAAGACATATTTGATGCCCGCAAGGCTCGTACACCTTTGATAACCAGATTTTCCCACCAGGCCGTGTATTTATTATCGGGCCACGCTGATAGCGACCTTTATGAGGACTGAAATTATTTACCTCATCTCCTGGTTTTAAGAGTTTCTGTTTTGTGAATGTCACAACTGTTTTGTAACGTCTACTGTGATTCCTGGAGCAAAAGAAATAAAATGGATGTCATTAACTTCTCTGTGGCCAAAAGATTAGATTTTGGTTATACCGGGCTGCTCCCAGGTGTGCATGTGTGTAGCTGTGTGTTTTGAACAGTGTTCCTGGGGGATAAAAAAGGTACGTCTTTTGCTTTCAAAAACAAAACAAAAAAAAGACTAGCATAAGCTCTGAGCATTATGATCTTCTTTTTTATAATCGCAGTAATCATATCTCGTATTTTTATATCATATTAATTTTCTAATATTAAACAGTTCAGTGGTTGTTGCCCTCAAATGTGAACCTGTTTGGGTGAAAAGTTAAACCCAAAATTAGTTAGCAGGTGGCTGCAAAAACAAGTTTTGTCTGAAAATATTTAAAAATCTTCCTCCTCTATGCTGACGTTGCAGGTATCCTCCTGATGATGGCGCTGTGCGAGCAGGTGCATGTGTACGAGTACATTCCCTCCATGAGGCAGACGGACCTGTGCCACTACCATGAGCGCTACTATGATGCTGCCTGCACACTGGGTGCCTATCATCCCCTCCTCTACGAGAAAAGCCTGATCCAGCGGATCAACACGGGCCCCGAGAGTGACCTCAGGAGGAAAGGACGCGTCACTCTTCCAGGCTTCAGCACCGTGAACTGTGACATCTGATATATGAAGCCTGGCCCTCTGAGCCCCAACGTACACTCTCACACACACACGCACACACTTCTGGCCTTTTCAGGCTGACCAAGGGAGAGGTGCAATAATGCCACTACAGACAAGGAGGCTGAAGCTTACAAGTTTTAAATAAGACCCATGAAGAGCATAAGCCATAGCCCTCCAGGGACGGATAAACATGGAGGTTTCTGAAAGACCTTGTCTTTATCACTATGGTTTAATTGACCAGAGGCTGGAAATTGGAGTCTCCAAGGTGGAGCTAAAAAACAAAAAAATAACAATAATAATAATAATACTATTACATTTCTCTCTGCTTTAGCTGAGCCACGTTAGCTGTGGAGCTGACTAGGGTAGCAACAGATCATGTTTTAGATAGACAAGTGAAATTTTTAATAACTGGCTGTGTTTAAGTGGTGTAAAATCTGTGTTTCTCAGTACTATGGATGGTTCTCCACTTTAAGGAACTGTCACTCTTTATAACAGCAAATTGTATTTTTTTTTTTTTTTTTAAACTGGTTCAAAGGGTTGTGAATGTTGAATGTCATAGGTACTCGCACATTAAGCAAAAGTACATGCAGAAGAATGCAAACCTAAAGAAAGATAAGGGGAGTTGTCAAAGCAGTCATATTACTGTACATATTCCTGCAAAATCAGAGATTTTGTGTCATAATGAGGAGCTGATTTCATACTACTGAGCTTAATACTGAAGTACTGTTGTGTGCACGCTGACTGACAACCAACAGTTTGTCACATTTTGTTTGTATTTAAGTTTTTTTTTTGTTTGTTTGGGGGTTTTTTTAGGATGCAATTGTGTACTTAAATCAGAGTAAATGGGGCCAAAACAGATCTTCAGAACAAACAGGTGCTCAGAACAGCTGTGACCCTGTGCCTAGCGGTCGACTGAACACTTTCCTCGGGTTGCCTTGTGACTGTTCAGATAATGCAGTACATACTCTAGCAGGACTGCAGTACCAATCAGTTCAATGTGTGGAGCAGTAGACATTTCTGAAATGATGAACATCAGGGGATCCTCCGCTCTGCCTCAGCAATCACCAGCCCCTGTTTGTGATGGTCAGTTCACTCTCTACTGAATGTAATTTTATCACTGCGCGTTGTGGCCAAACCCTTGCTGGAGCTCACTTCTGCGGGGTTATTTTCTTTATTGCGTAACAGCATGAAGTGCATTCCCTACAACTATAAATGTCTCATTTTTTCTGAATCCTCTAATATTAGTCTGTATCTAGCTGCAGCTCAGAGTGGAGACAATGATGAAAGAGGAATTTGGACCTGTGCTAACCTCAGATTTACTTTGTCTCCAGGTAGGGTGAATTTTATGTTTACAGAGAGACAATGCCATGTCTTCAGTGAGCTCGAGGTATTTGGTCTGTGGGAACGAGGGCATTTTTTTTTCTTTTTAACAAATTGTGCTTGTGCCATTGGTTGTGGTCTGTTGAAAGATATGAAAACATAGCAGAAATGTTGCTTTAAATAGTTTGATGTCACTCTTTAGTAGAAACACTAGAATATAGTATCATGTAGATAATACTGAATCTCAACAGGAGCTGGATAATATCTGGAATTTGTCAGTACACGCTTTTTTTTTTGTTGTTTTTTTGTCTTTTTTTTTTAACCTCCCAAAATCGCTTTTATTACTCAGACAGGATCTGAGCAAAAGAAATAAGCATGAATCCTTATTTTAACCATGTTTAGTGCCAGCTATTAATACTGGTATTTTATATTGCAGTATTTATGTACTGTAAATTTTGATCTAACAAATTTTCCGGCAATCCAATTAAGAAATGATCCATATATGTTTACTAGATTTAATAAGTAGATGGCAATGGCTAATTCAGTAAATTACATACATGACAAACTATAAATCAAGTATTTGCTCATGCTCACGAGAGCCTTTTCCTACACTTGTGTAGCTGGCTCAGAACTTTTATAGAAATATTTTGCAGTTGTGTTGTGGGCACATTTTATTTCAAATACAAAAAAAAATACTTTCTTGATATCCAGCCCCAGTCATTAGATTTTTAGAGCAATGAATAGCTGCTGCAGGCATATTGCTAGTGTTTGGGTCATTATGCATAAATTTAAATTTCACTTCTCTAGAAAGTAAATACTAACTTTACTTTTGGGTTGCTGCACAATATCCCCTCCTTACTTCCAGTTAACAATGTAACATAATACCTTACACCCACGTACCTAATAACTACACATCATCACAATATGGAGGACATAGACGAGATCTTTCTCTTAGTGCCCCAAAGCTGACAGCAGACTTAAAGAAAACCAGCCCAAGGAGCACAAAAAAATGAGGTGACAGTGATTGTTCTGTCAAAATTAGCAACACTTCTTCTTTGTACGATGCTTTGAGCGTGTTCATCTCTGCCTGCTAGAAATCGAGCCTTAGCTGCTCGGTCCAGGGCGTCGTATACACTCAGCATTGCTCTGAGTCCAGAAGCATTTCACCATTATCTTTGTGTTAACATGTTACTATTGCAGGTGCTTGGAGAGGTTTGATTTTGTGTTTGCAGCTGTGGACAGTGGTCTCTAGCCTGGCCACAGTTTGCACTTTACCATCACATTTGTGTCCTTTTGTGCAATAATTTGGGAAAACTGTGCACATCTCTACCACTCTGCCATTTCTGTTCCCGCACACAAGCACACATGAAAAGGCACTTTTGATGTTTTTTTTTCACCTGTTTTCCCAGATAATTGAAGAACTTTTGTAATGTGATTAACAACAGAATTGTTTTATCTGTAATGTTATTAATGAATTTAGCAAAAGTAATACCACACATTATAGCGATAGAGACAAATGTAATATGGTTACAGTAATGCATTACTTTGTACTCTGTGGTACACCCAATCCTGACTGTAACAGAGGTTTTAAAAAATAGAGGTGGTAGTTTTAGATGCTTAATAAAGGATTTGGGATTCATTTTCAATAGTGCAGGTTTTAGCTCTGCTGTACGTCTTATAATTGCGATAAACGATAAAATGTGCTTGTGATTGTAGCACACGGAAGGTGTGAAAGCCCTGGACATATTGTACATGTGCATTTTTAGTAATCCAATTACTTTCCAATGCACAGAGCATGCAAATCAGGATCAGGGCTAGGTCTTAAACTGTCTGTGCTGTACTGTGATGCAAGTAGGCACCATTGTCTTTAATGTTGTGAAAGGCATTTGTGCTACAAGGTTTTCTTTTACTGAAAGGATGTTTTGCAGATTTTATTGCATGCTTGTGGATCACATTCATCTGCAGTGCGGCTATCAGCTGCTCCATGGAAGCGCTTGATCAGGTGCAGTGCCTTCGGGCTACTTCATCTTTGCATCTTATTTTGTGCCAAATCCCATCTTTAATTGTGTTTCAGTTGGGTGGGTTATTCATAGGATGAGGACTCAGAGTAACAGTAGGACTTCTTAGTAGGTGCTTCTCTCTGTGAAGGTCAAGCTTAATTGAATTTTCTGTTCTTTTTAAGACAAGACATTGTAGTCAAACTTGACATTAATGTTTTTTGGTAGTGAAGTAGTGAGTTAAAAAACATGTTTGAAGACATGCGTGTAACATTTTCCACTTTGAGCCTCTTTCTGTCTGCTCTTTACTCTTGAGGCCTATTTTTCATGTCGAGTTTTTAATGAGTATTGTGGGGATTTCTGCACCACACTGCCTCTGAAGGATTGTTTGACATGTATTCTTTTCTATTCTAGTATTCTTCAAATGGGGATGAGAAAAAGAAGTGAATAACAAGAGTGACGGTCCTGTTTCCCTTTTAAGAGGGGTGTTCTCCTTGATTTTTGTCAGTGAATTCTCTTGATATTACACTTGAATTGATATTTAAATCGAGCAGTTGTATGATTTCAGCTGTTGTTTGTCTTTTTCTACTGTGTAAATAAAGCTGTTGTACATGTAAAGTGTCTTGATTTTCAGAATTATAACTTTGATTTTAAGTAAGACACACACATGCAAATAATGGTGACTTACCTGTTTGTTCATAAGTATATAGATGAGAGGGTTGATGACAGTGCTACTCTTGGCCAGTAGTGAAGGAACCACGCTGGCCACAGGGCTGATGATGTTGGACGGGCCAAATGTTGCCATCATTGCCACGACGCCATAAGGCATCCAGCACAGCAGGTAGCAGGCTGCAGTGGTCAGAACCATAAACAGAATGTGGTATTCTCTCCTCCGGGCTGCAGTCTTTCGGATCTTGCCAACCTGTGAATATTGGGATGGGAAAGAGAGAGAGGAAAAAAAACCCAAAAAAAACCAATGCACTTGTTTTTGGAAATTTTAGATTTCGATTTCCTGAAGTGTGTCTTGTATCTAAGAAGAGATGCCATATATTATGTGAACTTAAAGTCTTACTACTTTTCACTGCTCTATTATGCAACAATCACAAACAAAATGTAGTAGAAGCTCATCTGGCTCATGATCCATCACAATCCACAGGTTATTGTAATGTGTCAAGTAAAGAATTGAAAGCAATAGGTTTTCTTGTCACTGGTTGATTGTATTGCATAAACTGAGACTTAAAATTCACTGAGAAGTCAAGGAGGTTCAAGCAGTCATATCCAGGACAAATTAATCTCCTTCACCACCAAATGAAATTGTTTTAGTTCAGTAATGGCGTATTGTGACTACATGGTCAGTTGCAGTCATGGCTTCAAAAAGCATGAAAATATGTGAATGATTCAGCATGTCATAGCACTGACCAGATTACTGTTAGCATGATGAAGATAGGAAGGCCCTGACCACACCTTCCTAATGTGGGAGTCGACCAATAGGACCACAAAATCACAACAACAGTCGCCTCAAGGCGCTTTATATTGTAAGGTAAAGACTCTACAATAATACAGAGAAACCCCAACAATCAAACAACCCCCCTATTAGCAAGCACTTGGCGACAGTGTGAAGGAAAAACTCCATTTTAACAGGAAGAAACCTCTGGGAGAACCAGGCTCAAGGAGGGGTAGCCATCTGCCGAGACCGGATGGGGGTGAAGAGAGGGAGATAGGACAAAAGACACACTGTGGAAGAGAGCCAGAGATTAATAATAACTAATGATTAAATGCAGAGTGGCGTATAAACACACAGATAGTGAAAAGAGATGAAGAAATGCTCAGTGCATAATGGGAAGCCCCCAGCAGCCTTGGCCTATTGCAGCGTAACTAAGGGAGGTTTCAGGGTCACCTGATCCAGCCCTAATTACACTATATTGCCAAAAGTATTCACTCTTCTGCCTTCACACACATATGAACTTGAGTGACATCCCATTCTTGATCCATAGAGTTTAATCTGATGTCGGTCCACCCTTTGCAGCTATAACAGCTTCAACTCTTCTGGGAAGGCTTTCCACAAGGTTTAGGAGGTTTCCCATAAACATTCTTCCAGAAGCACATTTGCAAGGTCAGACATTCATGTTGGATGAGAAGGCCTGGCTCACAGTCTCCACTCTAATTCATCCCAAAGATGTTCTATTGGGTTGAGGTCAGGACTCTGTGCAGGCCAGTCAAGTTCTTCCACATC
>VUQS01029790.1:0-21014 GCA_015108495.1 Heterochromis multidens | reverse complement strand
TGTTTACTACATAATTCCATATGTGTTCATTCATAGTTTTGATGCCTTCAGTGAGAATCTACAATGTAAATAGTCATGAAAATAAAGAAAAAACATTGAATGGGAAGGTGTCCAAACTTTTGACTGGTAGTGTATCTCAGGTTGTATTTACCTGCTAATGATCAGATGATTTTGTATTATGTCCTGTAACGTAAAACCTTAGAATTAAAAGTGTGTGTACTTTCTTTTTCGTGACTATATACAGTGGGGCAAAAAAGTATTTAGTCAGCCACCAATTGTGCAAGTTCTCCCACTTAAAAAGATGAGAGAGGCCTGTAATTTTCATCATAGGTATACCTCAACTATGAGACAAAATGAGAAAAAAAAAATCCAGAAAATCACATTGTCTGATTTTTAAAGAATTTATTTGCAAATTATGGTGGAAAATAAGTATTTGGTCAATAACAAAAGTTCATCTCAATACTTTGTTATATACCCTTTGTTGGCAATGACAGAGGTCAAACGTTTTCTGTAAGTCTTCACAAGGTTTTCACACACTGTTGCTGGTATTTTGGCCCATTCCTCCATGCAGATCTCCTCTAGAGCAGTGATGTTTTGGAGCTGTCGCAGTTGATGCTTGTCTGAGGTCACTTGGGAGATCATTCCCAGAGTCAAAAGTCCCCTTTTGAAATGAGCTTGGACCGTGGTATGGTCTAAAGTGATTGGGAAGCAGACCTTAAGGATCTTGAGGGAGTGTAGGGTTGCAGCATATCTACCACCTATGAAGGTACAAGACTCTTGAAGGCTTTAAATGGAAACAGCACCACTTTATACTGGATTCTGTAATTCACAGGGAGCCCATTCAAAGGTACAAACACTCGAGTAATCGGAGTTCTCTTTTTTTCTGTCCAAGTCAGTAACCTGGCTGCAGCATTTTGGACTAACTGCAAATGAACAAGTGATAATTGACTAACTCAAGTATACGGTGCATTACAAAAGCATCATAACCATTTCCAGATCGGATGGTTTTAAAAAAGATTTTAGTCTGTAGACTGTTCTGAGCTGGAAGAAACTCCTCTTGTACAGCATTTGTTTGTCATATTTGTGTCAAAGATTATTCCCAAAATTTTTAACCTGTGTTTTAATAAAAAGGGGTTAAAGAGCCCAGGTTATCCTTCTACCCCTCATTTAATAGTGGAGGATCAAACAATATAACCTCTGTTTTGGACTCATTTAACTGTAAGAAACTCCAGGACATCCAATGTTTTTATATCCAAGATGCACTCATTGAGCCTTCATAAATACATACATGGAAACGCAGTATATAAGGCAAAAATCAAAAATGGAATCATCTTTATTTGACCCCGGTTCACTTTGCTCTCTGCATGCATAAAAATAAATGTTTTTTAAAATGGGCGATGGATGGATGGATGGATGGAGAAAGTAATTGTCAAATTGAAAGTCAATATTTGGTATGACGACCTTTATTCTTCAACACAGCCTGAACTCTCGTAGGCAGCTTTCTTTAAGCAGTCTTCTGGAATAGTTCTCCAGGCTTCTTGAAGGTCATCTCTGCCAAGATGATCCCACACTGCTTCAATAATGTTGGAGTCCGGGCTCTGGGGAGGTTAATCCATGACTGAAAGCATACCTACACAATGGTATGCTATCAAACTATCAAAGTCCATTGTAATGTTGAAAAATGAAGCTGTTGCCAATCAGATGCTTTCCAGGTGGTGGTATATGGTGGAGCAAAATCTGTTGGTACTTTCCTGAGTTCATTTTTATGCTCAAATGATTCATAGGTCAGTGTTAAGTGACATAACGAACAAACCAAAAAAAGAAGAAAAAAAAACATTCCTCTGAAAATGGTCCGGTACAAAGACTGCACTGAAAATGATTGAAAAAGCAGCCAATGTCCAAAAAAAAAGACCTTCAGAAAGCCTGGAGAACTATTATTGAAGACCACTTTAAAAATTACAAGAAAATCTGACTTTTAGGAAGTAAAATGTAAAGAAATGAGGAGTGGCTCAAGACTTTTTGCACAGTACTGTATATTACTTATATTCCTCAAAGTAAAAATTAAGAAAAACTGTTGACAAGTGTGATGGTATGCTGCATCGTTTCATGTGGTGTTGAGTAGCACATTGGCAGCATTCCCCATCTGCTCGATTCTGCAGCTCATCACATGTGAAACCGCACTGATGCTGTTTAGTTCTCAGTTTTAATTGTGCCGTTTTTTTTCTATTTTGCCTGTGAGAAACTGTGAAAATCAAACTTCCTCTCCTCTGATCACACCAGTCTAACTGCTTCTTCACACACTAGCACATTTCAAATTATAGTCCACCTTAAGGTTTTTTCTGTGTTCTTTTACATTAATTTCTTCTATTAATAAATAGTCAGATTGTGGGTGGAAAAGTGTGAAAGCACTACACACTTTACACAGTAATTTTCATGTTGTTTTGGAAAGCTAATGTCATCCCTGTGTGTTTACTACTGTCAGGAAGTGGTCACCTATCTCTCTCCTGGACTGGAAACATACTAATACCTCTGAAGTCACAATAAATAGATATTTAGCCATTTGGGTGGTTTATCTGATTAAGTTTCCTTGTCCTAAGCCTCTGTGACGACCTCCTCTGACCATCATTAACACTCTTGATCTGTAAAGAGGAAAGAACAGCTGATGTTGGTTTTTAGAGATCAGATATGCTCATATTTGGACAAGAGCAGGTGGTGCTAACTTATCAACTTGTATATACTGTACCATAGACTTTTTACCTGTGCATTGCACACACAAACAATTAATTTTACTTACACTTAACCAAAGGTGCTGTACAGTGTGTCAGAAGAATCCAAAGTCCCAAACATGAAAACCAAACAGGATATAAAGAATCCAAACTCTGGAAACAAGCTGACATAAGTGGGTAGACGTGATGTAGAGACTATAACACCACAGAATAGTTATATGGATTTTTTGAAGCCAAACGTGACCACGCGAGATGAGAAGGTGGAGATGATGCTAGCAAACTGCACAGGTGCAACACACAGACACACACACTTGCTAATTAGTGCGAAGTAATGCATTGAAATGCTACAATTTAATACCCCAAAACTGGACGATACACTTTGTGAACAAGCAGTGGAATTATCTGACAAAATATTATTTCAGATAATTCCATTAAAAGTACTCCAAAAGGCACCAACAGCACAAACATGATCCAGTTCAGTGACTCCAATTAGCTGAGGTGAAGCCCAGCAGACAGCCAGCAGCTACAACGTCCTGTGTCATCATCTATCAGTTAAAGTGGCATTCCCCTAAAAACAAGTGCTACGAACGGGAGAAACTATCTATAGAAACCAAAACTGTTTTTAGTAGCAGGCTGTAAACTTGTTTATTTCTGCTGTAAAGTTGGACATTTTATCATGGGAATCTCAGGAGATGGATTCACTTTTGGCTGCAGTTTTTACCACCTCCGCTTCAGCTTCATGCACCTTGGTCCTGATTAACACTGAGCTGAACATCTGTGAAAATTTAGTCTCATATAGCACCTAAAGTTTACTTACCCTTCTCTCTCTGTCTTCCTACAGATTATCACAGCAGGTTGTCATGAATGACACATACGCTGTGGTCAACAAGCCCAAAAACACCCAGCCCCCCTCGTCAGGTCCTGCCTACTCAGCTGTAGCCACACCCAGATCCAATAGTGAAAGCAGGTAAAGAAACATAAATACTTAATTTAAAATATAAAATAAACTGAACTTTGAGGATTCAGATTTTTGTGATGCACAAAGAAGTAAACATGGTTCACACAAATTGGAAAAACTCACAAAGTTAGGTTTCTAGTTCACACCTCCTGCTGTACCAAATTTGACTTGTTTCATGATAAAATATTTCAGAAATATTTCCTTTTTTTGTATAAAAACAATACATCATTATTGATTATGGAACTCTAGTTCCAAACCCTAAATCATCATTTTCTTCTACTTCTTATTTCGGCTGCTCCCTGTAGGGGGCACCACAGCAGATCTTTTGCTTCCATCTCACCGTATCGCTTGCATCCTCTTCTGTGGATAGATCTTCTGCCACACCAACCCTCTGCATGTCCTCCTTCACTACAGCCATGAATCTTCTCTGTAGTCTTCCTCTTTTCCTCCTGCCTGGCAGCTCCACCTTCAGCATCCTTTGTCCAATATATCCACTGTCCCACTTCTGCACATATCCAAACAATCTCAGCCCTGCCTCTCTAACATTGTCTCCAAACCGCTCAGCCTGAGTTCTCCCTCTGATTAATTCATTTCTAATCCTGTCCATTCTGGTCACTCCCAATGAAAATTTTCAACTCTCACCTCCAGTTCAGCTTCCTGTCTTTTTGTCACTGCTACCATCTCCAAACCATACATCAGGTCTCACTACCATCTTGTAAACCTTCCCTTTCACTCTTGCTGCTATCCTTCTGTCACAAATCACCTCAATACTTTTCTCCATCCACTCCACCCTGCCTGCAACACTCTTCTTCATCTCTCTTGTGCACTGTCTGTTGCTTTGGATGATTGACCCCAGGTATTTAAACTCATCCACCTTCACTCCCTGTACTCTTTGCCTCTTCACACCCCCATCCTAATGGCATGGCATGCTTGCTGGATGCCCTTCCTGACGCAACCCCAAAGGGATTTATATCTCCTCCCAGGATCTAAATAAGGTTTATTATTATGCATGTTGTATATGAATGGGACAGCAGCACTTCCCTAAGTCCTGAAAACAGTGTGATGACTCACATACTGATCATGACCCTTTTCTCCTGTTTCCAGGACACTGCCTACCTCTCATCACTATGACAACGACCCCAAAGGAGTGCCAACTTCTCCCATCTACAGCACTGTCAAACCCCGAGCTAAACAGCAAAGCCTGCCACACTCAGCCACACCCATCTACGACATAACATCACCGTCCAGTCAAAGGCCCAGGGAGGGGTCAGACTATCAGCTGGTTTCAGGTAAGGAGAGGGTGGTGAAGGAGAGACGGGTGAGTGTAGGGGATCTAAGGGGAAATAAAGGCTCAAGATGTAAACTCACTCTTCTCTCCTCCAGCTGAGCAACCATCGGACAGTAATGATTATGAAGATTTATCCTCTTCAGTCTCAGATGTGACCAGCTTCTGTCCACCTGGTGGTATCGGTCAGTACACCTGTCCTCACATTTAAAGTACCAGTCGCTTGTTTTGTTGTTCATGTTGTACACAGCTGCTTCTCACAAAGTGATAACTTCCAGGTCTTTCCCGCCCAACTTTTCATGTGTGAACACTTGTAAAGCCCTGCTTGACATCAAGCATTATTTTTCTACATGGAGATGGGACATCTTTAACCCAGTCCACAATGCTTTCCTCAACCTGTAAAATTAACCAGTAAAAGTAAAAATGGTTTGAAAACAAAACACAAGCTCCTAAAAGGGACATGTCTTTCTCCACCACTGCCACCCTCAAATGTCCCCTCCATTTGTCTGTGTTACAGTGTTCACTTTTTCAGATTAGGCCATTTAGAGAGTCAGTGTATGTCTAAAAAGCATGTGTGTAAATATAGGGTGGGTAATAGCGGCCACGAAATGGCTTCCCAGTGTGTATGTAATAATATAGTGGTTAGCCATGTGGAGCTAATTGCATGCTAGTGTTAAAAAGGCACCTATTCTGCTCATTCCAGCTCCATATTTTTATCCCTGGACTCGACTAGAGTAGCTTTGTAGGACTCAAAGTCCAAAATAATTCTCGATCTTTTAATGGGCCTTGGTACAGCCCCATATTGGATAGTTTGTGTTGTTGTCATGATTTAAAAAGGACAAACAATAGTTTGATAATAAATGGCTTCACCCAACCACTAACCATGATATTATCATTCATATTCTCTGAGTATGTAAACTTATGAACTGTATAATATACACACACATACACACATACATGCACTATTCATGTGTAGCACATCGTTAGGCTACACATAAATGGTGCTAATCAGACAGAAAAGAATCACTCTTGGGCTGACTTAGATTTTAGTGTGGACATTAAGCTTAGAATCAGGACTTTTTTATAGTGGATAATCTGAAGTATGCAGCATGTGTGACCTTGTGTTGTGGATGGATCATCTCAGATGTTCTCTGGGCTGAAGTTTGGTCTGTTTTTGGTGACTTCTTCCTGCTATATGATTGCGTTACACTCTGTCTATTGGGGACCTCAAGATGAACTCTTACTGAGAACAATTTAACCCTCATTGTGCATCTACCTGTGCTAATGTGTTTAGAATGGCCTAACCATAGATCTGTAGCTAGCCACCAGGTAGCACATCATTGTATGCCTAACTTTACTAACTCTCCAAACTATTTAGTTTCCATCTTAGTTTATGACCAAAGTTATAACAGTGCTATAATTTCTTTAATACTTCAGTGAGAACATGTTATCTTTAGATGGAAGCTAACTAGCTAACTTCTGAGTCGGCTAAACCTTGTAAATCCTCTTTTTCATGGATGCTTGGATTATAAACTTTATTATAAAACCTACGACAACAGCTACACTCATCATTGAAGGTCTCAGTCACACAAGCCTAGAGATCTGTCGGCAACCATCTGGCATCCACCGGTTGCTAGGGAAAAATGTGTAATTGCCAGCTGGGAACCACTCACCAACCAACTGGGGAATATACATTTTCCCAAGTGACTGGAGGTTGCCAGGGGGTCGCGGTCTGGTCTGTAGGCCTGCATGGCTGAAGCCTTATTGGACCAGAAAGAATTTGGACTGTTTAACTATCAGTGGCGCCTGATTTTGCTCCAGAAATGTCTAAAGATCTCAGATAAGTCCCCTTTTAATAAAAGGGTTAAACGTTTTTCTCAACAAAAACTAAAAGAATTTTCAAAAACACAAAGTACTAAAATAATTAGCTGTGTATACATCAGTTCAGTTTTTGATACTCCAAAGGAGGATTTCTAGCAGTTCATAAATGAGGACCGTTTTATGTTTATCACTATCATCTGACAGCTACACTGTGGTGTGCTACTAACTATTTTAAATTCTGCTTATGAATACTGAACAGGGTGTAGGTGGTATGGGGGTGGTGATGGTGTTAAAAAATGTGCTAGTTGGCTGTGGTGATGACAGAAGAGAAGACGGTTTACTAAAAGTTGGACTGCTCCTTTATCGCTGTTTGTCTGCTTTATTGTGAAGTTAAATTGTCTTTGATTATCTTTATTTTGTGTTATTTTTCAGGGTTTAACTGTCGCGTTCAGAAGCCCAGAGGACCCAGAGATCCTCCAGCTGAGTGGAGCCGAGTGGAGAGATGAACTGACTGAACTTTACTAGTTTATCTGAGACTGTCGGGCTGGACTGGACAGAATTAGACTTGAATATGTGAGACTGTTTGTGTGATTTGATTTGTTAAACTGGTGTCACTGTGATCATCTGACCAGGTTCAGAAAGCTGCCTGTAAATGTTTATGGAAATCATGCTAGATGTGTTTGAACGTTGTTTCTTTTGCTGAGAATAATTTAACATGTTAATTATTTCAAATACATGTTTACAAGCTCTGAACACAACTTTAAATGATATTTAATCTCCTGACAGGGAGTTTTCTTATTTTAGATGTTGAATCTTCACTGTGTATCATTTGAAGGCACAAAGACTCAATATCACTAACACAGTAGTTTGATTTTGTAATGTGTTAACGAAGAATTATAAAAATAAAAATTACATACATCACATGTGTTGTAGAGCTCTTGGAAATGTGACTGGTAAATTAATTACTAATTAATGAAAGTATATTTTCGGTTAAAGATTTAGATGCCACAAGGTTTCAGAAAAAAAAAATTAAGGGATGAATTTGGCTCAAAACAAGTTAAATTTTCATATTTGAAGGTTTTCTGCTTTTCATATTTAAACAAATGCAGCAAATACTTGATCAAAGTGTGACTGCTTTACACAACACAGGAAATAAAAGCATTTTTTGTAAGTAATCTTAAGCCTCAGCTGTTAAGTTAAAAATAAAGCATTTTTCTCTGAAATGTTTGTGTAGTAGTTAAAAAGGGAAATACTTGCATTAAGTGAGGGACTTAAAAAAACTCATGAAAAAAAATAACCTCATCACATGGTCCATATCTGGAGTGTTGATCCTGTCACATGATCTACATTAGGTAATGAAGTTCTTCAAAGTGCTACAAGGGGGGAAAAAAATTATCTATATACATACATTTTTAGGCCTTTGTTTTATCAGACAGTGTAGAGCAGACAGGAAAGTGGGGAGAGAGAAGGTGAATTAAACACAGCAAAAGTCCTCAGGTTGACCAGAGCTAAGCTCCATACAGTCTTACAGGCTTAGAGACCTGTCGGTGACTCCCCTCCAGTCACTAGGAAAAGATGTGTATTCCCTGGACTGGTTGCTGGAGGTTTCTAGCTGGTGCTAGGGGAAAATCTGTCACAAAGAGGCTCCTGCACCAAAACTTTGGTCACTAGTTGAAAGTTGCCATGGTCACCCATAGTTTGCATGGAAAAACCCTGACTTGTCTGCAAAAACTCGTTAACTACTAGCAAAGTGGTAAAGAAACTTTAGAAAGTGCAACACAAACCAGAACAGAGTGGAGAACATTTGCATTCAAACTAAAAGTTACACCTTTTAAAAAGTGTTGGTTTCAGCAGTAAGGCACAACTTTTAGTTTGAAGGTGAACCTTCTGGCAGGTCAGGCTTTAGCTTTCAGTACATGGGGAACATACTCTACCAGGTGAGCTACAAGGGTGCCCCTAAAGGGAGTGATGTCTTTAACTTTTATCCCCAGTATGGATAAATCTGAAGCCTACATTTCCCGTCATGCAAGTAGTTGGTAGGATTTTTCATTACAGCCTGCCTGCAGCCTGGATTTTCAAACACCACATCTAATGACCTTGACCTTTCTCATATCCCAGATTGCACATCCTTGACTCCTCTCCTCGTGTCTTAGTCCCTCCCACCAGAGACACGAGTGGAAGAGGTGAAGAAGAGACCCAATGAGAAATGAGTTGAGGAAACAGGCGTTTAACAAAACATTCTCGGTTCGTAGCCTCATTTTAAAGCAATATTAAATATTACATTTGACACATCTGCATCATAAATAATTTTGTTAGAGCCCAACAGCTGTATTTTATCTCATGTCAGTGCTCATGACATGTTTTATATTTATGGCTAGTTTGGATTAAATTCACAACAAAATGTACATATTTTTAAAAACACAAACACATGGTGAAGAGCAGAAAGTCTGAGCATGCAGCTGATCTTAAATAACTGAAACAGCTGCTGAATACAAAGGAGCTGTTTGTAGAGGAGTCCACCCTTCATGGTTTGTATATTCCTGAGGTGTACCACCCCTCTTTTATGCTTTGAGGGTAAAAAACACATGGGATGCACAGGCAGGAGGAGATGAGGACACCCAAAATTAGCGAAATGAGAAAAGTCTCTTCAGTTTGTGATGCAGACTTTCAATTAACCCATGCAAACACAACCTTGATGACATCCCTGTGACATCACTAGAGGGCTCATTTTCTTATCCTCCAGTGAAACTGAGGATATTACACAGTGTCCCTCATGAAGACTGAACTTGTTTGTTGTGTATAATCACTGTAAAGTTGCTCTGATTATGTTAAACGTTTCTGCAGGATGAGTGTCCCAGATGACCACCAGGGGGCAGCAGAGCAACACCAACCAGCAGCGGGATGGGCCGGAGCATGTTGGTGTATAAAAACAATAAAAAGAAGAACAGAGGCTCCAGAAGGAGTGCGAACGAATAGAAAGAACACACTCAGGGAGGGGAAAAGGTGGTTTCAATTAAACTTTTGGCTTCACTGGACTGTGGTCACAGTGTGTGTGTGTGTGTGTGTGTGTGTGTGTGTGTGTGTGTACACACTTACAGCTGTATTTGTGAGAACCACCGTCAGTTTAGGACCTTGTGAGGACATTTGCTGACTTTGGCACAGATCTTCAAAGAGCAATGTGCGGGTTCAGACCTGGTTTTAGGGTTCAGGTTTCGGTTATTTATCACAAAGATGTGTGGATATGATTGTGTTACTCGTGTTGTGGGAACATAAATGTGTTCACACAACCACATTGTGGGAACTCAACTCTTTTAATTGGATAAAAAGTCTCCATAAAGCAAATCATCAAATTTTAGTGTGAAGCTGGAAATGAGTCAATGTGATGTCCTCTGAAGTGATGGAAACACAAAAGTGTTTGTGTGTGTGAGAGAGAGAGAGAGACAGAGAAGAGAGACTGACATCATCAGATCTGAATCAGGTTTAAAAAAAAAAGAGCAGAGATGATTCAGCACACACACACACACACAACTGTACAACAAAGTGTGTGTCAGTGTGCATTTTTGTCTTTTGTGTGTAATCCTTTGCAACCACAGGGCTGTACTCTCCTATCATGCTTTGGTGTAATCAAAGAAGTCTACCAACACACACACACATGCACACGCACAAACATTCATGCACGTGCACACACACACACACGCCTGCATGCACGCTTGTCCGTCACTCGTTTTGATTCTCAAAAACCACTAAGTGCAACTCTCGTGCTGCCAGCTGTGTGAGTGCGCTGCCACTTTGCCACAAAGCACACTCCATTTATTACCAGGAGTCTTACACACACACACACAGGTCATGGGTGTTGGCTCTTTCAATGAAGGAGAGACCACAGGCATCCATAGAGAGAGAAAGAGGGAGGGAGAAAGGGAAAAGAGATGAAATCGAGCGATAGACTGTGATAATGGAAATTAAAGGATAGGGTCTGATTTTTTTTTTTTAACACATCACTCACGTGTCCACACGCCTCCGTGTGTGTGTGTGTGCTGTACACTTGCTGAGTACTTTATTCAGAACACCTGTGCAGTCTAATGCAGTCCAATCCAACAGTGCTGCTATAAATTCTTCTTCCACAAAGCTTTGTACATTTCCAGTTGTTGCTGATATTTTCAGGAAAGGAATAATACTACTTTATTATTTAGGTCGTAGAGGGTTGTGGTGGACTGAAGGGGATGGGGGCTCACTCTACAGTTGTAAGCACAGTTGGTCCATGCATAGTTAAAGAAATTAGTTTTTGTTACATTAATTAACAGAAGTCGATGCATTTTTTAAACAAAAATCTATCTTATATGAAACCTCCCTCATAATCAAAGTTACGGTTATTTTGTGTTTTCTATCAGTTCTAGTATGATGAAATGGTATGTGTTTTTGTTTTTTGTTTTTAGGGGTTATTCCTACTAACTCTAATCTTAATAAAATTTTAATGGGCATGTTAAACAATCAAGTTCTGATTTAAGTTGTTTAACAGTATTGGTCATGCTGTACAGTTCTTAGTAAGGGGTTAAATTTGAACATTTTAACGTGGGAGTCTGTGGGGACTGACTCACTGCCTGTTCTGTTTTGGGTTTTTTGGGATGCTTAAGTTTTGTCTGGTTTTGTATTTTTGATTATCTTCTTAGTATGGTTCTGTATTCTGTATTTGTTGTCTTATGGGCCTTGGACCCAGGGTTTTCTTTGAGAGTTTTTTGTTTTGTGTTTTGTACTTTCTTGTATTAGCATTTCCTGGTTTGTTTCCTTATATTTATATGTTCAGGTTTTAGTTTTATGTCTAGTTCTGTTCTTGGTGTCAGTTTGGTTTGTGTATCCCTGTTTATTCCTGCCTCTCTTGTGTTTCTGTGTCTCACTTGATCTTTGTCTCTGTGTTTGTCTTTTTGTGCTTTGTGTCGAGTTAATCTTGCTTCCCCATTCAGTTGTGTCTCTCTTCCTGTTTTATTTTGGTGACAGTTCTTCTCTGTATCTGATGTCTGGTTTAACTTCCTCCAGAGTCATTATGTTAGTTATTTCCACCTGTTTCCTATCCTGTTGTTATCACGTGTTTTGTTTTTCTCCTGTGAGGTACCAGCAATAAAACCTGAGTTTAAGTTCACATTCTGTCTCCTGAAGCCTGCATTTGGGTCCATATCCTGTCTGCCACACAGCTGTTTCATGACAGAGCCAGCCTCAACTGGCCATTTGAGAAACTGCAGTTTTCAGCACTTTCTGCTTCTTTTCTCAGTCCTGGAGGTTGCCACTTCGGATGCACCAAAAGACTGAATACATAGATGTTTTCCACCCTCTGCACGCTGTTCTGTCTAGCCACTTGTCTTTTTCTTGCCATTTTGTATCGAGAAAATGTTGCCGCAGCAGAAGTTAACAAAGTCCTATCATAAAGCCTCAGTCTCAGAATGTTTGCCATGGCCATGTTAGGGTTTTGAAACTGAGGGACACTGATTTGATTTGTAGAGGAGTTTGATTCAGTAAGACTTGAAACTACATACTGAGACCACAAACTGATCAGGAAAGTGCTAACTGAGCTCAAAGAACAAGGGAAAAGTAGAGCTGTTTACTCTCAGACTTCTTTTTGCAACCACAGGAGACACCCCCTGCTGGACATGCAGGTTTAAGGCTCTTCTGCATTAGCTTTACTTTTCAGATCCCAAAGCCGTGTTCATATCTTATATCTATCCATGTTTTTTCTTCTGTGCAGAATGAAATTAGAGTTATTTGTATTATTAGAGTTATTTGTAATATTTTGTAATTTTGTAATATATTGGATTGTTTAATATTGGTATTTAAACTTGTTAATTACTTTTCTTACTGTCCTGGAGCAACTGTGACCACATAATGTCCTCTGGGATTAATAAAGTATTCTGATTCTGATTCTGAAATGTAAAAAATAAAAATTTCATCACATATTTTTCCATTACATGACGCTGACAGTGAGTGAGTTTTGGAAAAACAGAAAGAGCGTGAGATCAACTTTAGATGAATGAGAAGGCGAGAAGCTGAAACTCAAAGAGAGAGACTGATAGAGAGAGAGGAAAACAGAAGCACATCAATGGAGTGATAAAATAGAGAATAGATGAAGCCTGTGAGGGCTAACGGAGAGAGAGTGAGAGAGAGAGAGATGGAAAGCAGACCTACAGAGTGATGAAAAAGACAGATAGTGATTTAGCAGAAAGAGAGAGTGATGAAACAGAGGGATAGAGAGAGAGAGAGGGGAGAGAGAGTGCACAGTCCTGCCACTGAGCCTTGTTGCTAGGCAACTGAGCAGCTCCTCTTTGAAGTTTTCCCTCATTGTTTTGTTTTTTTTTTTTCTTTTTGAACAATCAGGTCAGAGCGAGGCTTAGTGGCAACCATAGCAACCACCTCAGCACCACGCCTGGTGGCCATCCCATCCCCAAAGAGAAAGAGAGAGAAACTGCGGGCCGGGGGAAACTCTGAGGTATCGGCAGAAAAGACTTTACCTGTGTCTGGACACTTTGTGACTCCGTAGAGACAAACAGCATTCACAAAATGTTTGGAGTTGAAAAAGATGCTAACAACCATGAAAAGATGTCAGAATTTGTAACTGCAAACAAACTGTTGTGTCTCCTTCAGTCAGAGGTTGTGCTCCTGTGTAGGAGAGCTGGGGACAGACACATTATAACAGAGAGATCGGGTTCTCAGAGGACCCTGAACATAAATCTGTTGGAGAATTATGTAATGACAAAGATGGCAGTTGACCTACGCCTGCCATTAAAGAGCCAATCCACAGCCAACCCAGGAAACAAATGTACCAATCGTATCATTGCACTGGCACATGCGCAGTAGAGTTTTACCCGTTTAAACTGTGTGGTAGCAGTCATATAATAACAGTGCAAACTTTAGAATTTTTTTAAATCAGCTTTGATTGATGAGTCTGTACATCCAGTTTGTCCCATGAGCAATATTAGTAGTTATGTCTCTCACCACATTCATTTTGATAGGGATTTCAAAACAACCACCTAAATACAGTTGTGGTCAGAAGTTGACAGACACTCATCATGCGGGCATGGATGTCATGAATAGTAATTTGGGGATTTTAATGATTTCTTTGAACTGTTCTTTTTCCAGGGTGGAATGATTGTACATCACACATCTTTAATGACTTTAAAAAACAAGAATCGGGTGCTCAAGTTTGAATTTATTTTGGAGTTTCTGTAATCCACAAAGGATCAAAAGTATACATACAGGTTCAAATATGTACATACACACCCACTCATATTTGATTACCTTGGCTAGAAGTTTTTGGTAGCCATCAACAAGATCCTGGCATGATTCTGGCTGAACAGTTGACCACTCTTCTTGGCAGAATTGGTACAGTTCATTTAAACTGATCCCAGCTGTGTCCAAGTTTCAACTGTCTAGCTGTTGATTTGAGGTGAAGTTGAAGAATTTAGAGGTAGTTCTCCTTCTTCATTATTCTATCCACTTTGTGCAATGTACCAGTACCACTGGCAGCAAAACAGCCCCAGAGCATGATGCTAACACCACCATGCTTGAGAGTTGGTAGTGTTCTTAGGTTTGAAAGCTGCAGTTGTTTACAAATGGCTCCAAGAAACCTTCCCAACTTGTATAAATCTACAATTCTCCTCCTTAGATCTTCACTTGGTTTTTTGGACTTTCCCATTGTTCTGAGTATTGGTCAATCCAATGAGTGCTGTCGAACAAATCATTTTTATGCTGGCAAAGAGAAACTACCAGTTGTAGTCAATCATGATCACTAATGAGAAGGTAATAGGCCTTGGCCTTGTCAAGTTAAAAGACTTTGTAGAACCATCAGCACCACTTATTTAAATATTTAAATGATTGTATGTATATATTTGCATGTATATATTCAAATTTGTGCAAACAGTTCTTGTTTTTTTAAAGTCATTAAAGATGTGTGCTGTACAATCATTCCACCCTGGAAAAAGAACAGTTCAAAGAAATCATTAAAAGCCCAATATTAACATGATATTCATGCCCATGATGAGTGTGTATAAACCTCTGACAACAACTGTAAGTGTTCTGAGGTATTACCCAGATGGCTGCAGAGAGGTAAGACTTGCTCTAGAACTACTTCTTTGGGAACCTTGATAAGTCAGTTAACTCATAATCCATCCTGTGTATTGGTAAGTAACAGTGACTTTGTCTCTTTTTGTCAACAACAAGCTCATTATTCTTCTCATTCATCAACATGAAATTATTTCTACTGGGAACATAAAACAAGTTACACTTTCACTTTCATTGCTGATTTTTTTCTGAATGATTCTCTGTAAATGGACGGAAAGAAACCAACTGCTAGCCTCAAAATGCTGAGCCTACAAATGCAATCTGAAGATTCTCTATTGAAAACAACACCTAAATAAGAACCACTTTTGTCCACTAAACTAAGATGGCCACCACATATAAATTTTCAAACTCAGGTTTGGGTAAATTCTAACTTCATGTACAAAAACTGTCTGTCTTTGCAGACACTTGTCTGTGCTGTATTTTATCTCTTTCCTCATATGTGCTGCAATACTACCAAAGTCTAAAGAAAACCCCTTCATGGCATTCGTTGCCACCCATTTCTTCACCTTTGTCCACACCTGGGCCACCGTCTACAAGTTCTTCTTTGTTGTCCTTAGCTTTGGAGCTACACTGCTAGCTAAGTTAGTAGTTACCTTAAATTGCTGTGTTGTTTTCTGCTTTTCCCTGCTCGTCTTGTCAGAAATCACCATCACAAAATCCAGAAGAATAGTTTGCTGATAAATATTTGCAGAACCAAGTGTTTCAGCAGTAATTGTCCAGAGCTGCAACAGAGTCATGCAAAGGTGGTTTTACTTGGTGGCTACCATATGAGGAAGTCACGACCTCTACACTGACACGGGTCAATTTGTGGTTCCTTCCTTCCTTCCCTTAAGTGGAAAACTATTTTTATTCTGCTTAGGTGGTTTCTGTTATGGTGCATTCACGCCAAATGTGAAATGAAGTTTTGCCTCCTGTTACTGTCATGGTCCCTGGGTTTTGAACCCTTGGTTTTGAGTTACTTAATTTTTCCTTTTGGGTTTTGAGAAGTGATTTATGTTTATGTTCTGTATTATTTTCAAGGTTTCTTTTTAATAGTGCACTTTTGTGTTTCCTTGTGCTTTGATGATCTTCTGATGCCTAGTATTGGTTCCTTATTGTTTTGTTATTCGTGCCTCTAGTTCTTAATTTACTTATAGATGATTTTAGGGTTATTAGTTCCCTTTAGCGTTTCCTTTCTGTTCCTTCAGCCTTGTCTTTGTGTTAGTCTATTTGTCTTTCTTGTTCCCCTGTTTATTTCATCTTTTTTTCCCGTTCTGTTGTCTGTCTTCCTGTTTTATTTTGGTAAGCGCTGTTCTCTGTGTCTTGTGTTGAGTTTTTCTTTCCCATCTCATTGAGATAGTTGTCTGCAGCTGTGTTCCCTACCTGTTTCCACTTCCCTCATTACCTTTTGTATATACTGTCTGAGTCACCCGTTGTCCTTTGTCGAGTCGTCCCTCTAAGCGGTGTGTCTCTTAGTTGATGATTTGAATTCCCAGGCTTGCTTTTATTTATTCTCTGGTTTTCTGCACTTTGTAACAACTTGTTTGACATTAAAAGCCCCACTCTATGGTCAAGCTTCTGATTCTCACGTCCTGCATTTGGGTCAGCAAAATTACCAACACACCATAATATGACAGTTACTTACTTAAACATAGTTGCATTGGAACCCACAAATATTCACCTGTAACAGCCAATAGGACAGGGAGGAGTAGGATAGATGGACTCAGGTTACAGTAACACATTTTCAGAACTTAAGGCGGTCCACACAGGAAGCTATTCACTCATCGCACATCGCTTTGTCATTGATGGTTGGCTGCTGACAGACATTCCAGACTCTGGTTGCCTAGGTTACCCTCTAATGTATTTACCACTTTGTCATATGTCAATAAAAGGTATCCTGAGCTTGGTAGACACTTCAATTACTTGCCTTGAAGCTGAGAGAGTTTAACCAATTGCTGCAACTTTACCAAAAAGTCTTACAATTTTGCTCGCTTTTCCTTTTTTCACCGCTGCAATGTAAAAGCAAATTTCAACCATTCAGCTCCAGCTGCTGTAAAACATCAGGCGCATCAGGAAAACCCTCTGTTGGATTCGCTATCTGTGTAACGTTATCATGTCAATATGGACCAAAATCTCTGAGTAATGTTTCCAGCACCCTGTTGAATCTATGCCACAAAGAATTAAGGCAGGTCTGAAGGCAAAAGGCGGTCTAACCTGGTACTAGCAGGGTGTACCTAATAACATGTCTGGTGAGTTTAGCAGCTAATTTCACCACTCATGTTACCTGATCTATTTATTTAACTGGATGTAAGTAAAATCTAACCAGTGCAATGCATGTAGGTCACTGATCTGGTTAGGCTGATGAGTCCAATAATTCTGATCTTTTAGCTCAGACTTTGGTCTCCACCAGTGCCTGAGGGAAAGTAGCTGCTAAATGATTCACTGTTTGCTCACCAGCTCGTTTCTAACTGTGTCATTCTGCTGTTTGCTCCTGAGCAGGTCGCGTTCGGAGACTTTTACAGCTTCCAAACTGAAAACAGACGCTGCCAGAAACAACGCTACGAGGGCAGGACGCACTTCAAGCTTAAAGCTGAAAACTGTGCTGCCTGTTTTAAGTATGTTTGGGTTCTGAATTAAACACACACACACACACAAACAAACAGATGTGTTGGATATCAGACAAACCTCAAGAGAAGTAAAAATAAATAAAGACAGAGACACAGAGAATTTGTTCTGCTCTGCGGCTTCAACCTCGTAAACTCCACTCAGGATTAAACTAACAGACACACACACACACACACACACACACACACGTGTTTTCTATCACTTCAGAGGACTTTACGCCGTCTTCCATTCATTTCCTGACGACTTACTCCAAGTCTTCACACTAAAAATGAATGATTGACCTCGTTTATTTTCTTAAAGGAAATCGAGTCCCCACAATGCGATGTATAATCCAGTTTTTTCCCTCAGAACATGGATAATATGCTTGAGAGGACATTACATTAACTTAGATTCTTTTTCTACAGATTTATTCTAACCGTAAACTGAGTTTACACGCATAAATCTAATTTACACAGTGGAGCTGGGTCCCGGTAATGGAGGCGGGTTCCCACAGCACGAGTAATCTGAGTACACACATACACACATACAGGGTCCAGATGTGCAGTAATAGTAGCAGGGATGTTAAAAAAAAAGGAAGCATACAGTAGGCCCTGAAACCACAATGCACACACACACAAACACACACAGAGCCATTGTCATTTACCCACATAGACACACAGAGAGGACCATTGTCATGCATGCTGCTGGCTGTTTCACGGCAACTTAAAAAGATTAACGGGTGATCAGCATCAATTTACACTGAAGAATGGGGGGTTTTGGAGGAGATGGGGTTGGACGGGGGAGGGGGAGAAGAAAATGATCGAGAGCATAAAAACAAGCCTGGTGGAGAAAGAAAAGACAAATACAGGCAAAGAGAAAGTGTTCATCTTTTGTTTTAATTTCACAAAGTTCGGGTTTAATGGACATTAAAAAGGAACTGAGCACAGAACCATTTTTATTCCTTCAAACATATTCATCATCACTTCAATTTGAGGCTTATATCATCCTCCTCTTTCTCACCCCGAGTTCCTGTCTAAAGGAAAGGAAAAGAAAAATGAACAAAGGAAAGGAAAGGATAAATCATGAGAGAAAGGAAAGGAAAGGAAACACAAAAGAAGGCAAAAAAAGTAAAAATTGTAAAAGGAAAGAAAATGAAATCAAATGTAAAAGAAAAGAAGAAACAAAGGAGGAAGTGAAGGAAACATAGGAAATGGAAAGGAAACACAAAGAAAACATAAAAGAAAAACGAAAGAAAATGAAACCAAATGAGAGGAAAGAAGAAAAATGGAAAGGAGAAAGTGAAGGAAACATTGGAAAGGAAAGGAAAGGAAAGGAAAGGAAAGGGGGGGGAAAGAAAGGAAATGAAAGTTAAATATAATTAACCTAAAGCAAATAAAGGAAAGGACGGAGGAAGCAGGATGCAGACAATATAGAAAGAGAAGAAAAGGAGGATGAACTGAGCGCTCGACCCCTCAAGTGGCTTCAATTAAGAAAATTACAGAGAGAGCGAAGGCGAAACCAGAGCTGTCAGCTGATTACAGGGCAAACCCTCTGCTGCAGACCCAGAAGTAACCCCAGTCTAAACCTGAACCTGGACCAGCCCCGAGTCTCCCCCCGTTATTTTAGGCTCAGGCTGCTCGGTGTGGAAACACTGAGTCTGCTGCTGCACGGCTGCTAACAGACCACATCAAACCCTCTTCGAATTCACTCATTTCAGCTGTTTTTATTTCAGTTTTATTCCTCTAAAGTCATCCTCTTCCTATCTCCTGTATCATGACACTCGTGGTCACTTGAAGTGGCTGAATGTCACTGACAATCATTCATCTTTTTTTATCACATTGCTGCGAATCGCTTCCAGTGTGGATGCAGCTTTAGCTCTAGTTTGGTTCTAGTTAGCTTCTATTCGTTTCTGATAACTAACAGCAGCTTTAGATGGTTCCTATCATCTAGCTTCAGTGTCTTTTTTTTTTTACTGTTTTGACACTTAACTTGACTTTTGAGAGAATGAACAAAGGTAAGCTATTACAATAACCATTAATCATTCCACTATTTTCAGGGGTTTAAAAGTGTGTCTGTTTTTTAGAGGGTGGTTGTGGCTCAGGTGGTCGAGTGGGTCATCTACCACTTGGAAGGTCAGTGAGTTGACCCCTGACTCCTTAAGTATCCTTGGAAGAGACATAGACAGTTGTGAGCTGTTCTGTCATTATTTCTTCATAAATTTAGGCTGGTAAAATGTCCAGGTATAACTCCAAGTTTGCCAGTAATAAACTATCAAGGTTTGGGGCAGGTTCCCCGGTTGTTTCCCTCTTCTCTGTTTCATTTCTGGCTCCACCTTTGGGTCAGCTGCCCAGTTCCCTCCTAGTCATGTCACTGGTTGTAAATAAACACTGTCTTATGCTGTCTGAATCTGCTTCCTGGGTTCAGTAAAAAAAAAAAAAGAGTAATCATGACATACATACATAAATAAATAAATAAATAAATAAATATATCTGAGCTGCTGAGAGCTACTTTCTGCTCACATTCAGCCAAATTCAGCAAAGTTGATTGGATTGCATTCTACAGTACAGGTGGAAAATAACCCCAAACCTGCTGTTGAGTTTTTGAAGGTAAAGAAGTAGAATATTCTACAATGACCAAAACATTTATCTGATCTCCATTTCACTCAGTGAAGACAAAACTAAAGGCAGACAGACAAACAACAACAGAAGACTGCTGCAATAAAAGCATCACAAAGGAGGAAACTCAGTCTTTGGTGATGCCCATAGGTTCCAGACATCAGATTGCCTGCAAAGAAATCTCAACAAACCGTTAAAAATTAGAATTTTATATCAGAATATCCTCTGAGCTACTGG
This sequence comes from Heterochromis multidens, assembly GCA_015108495.1. Classification (NCBI taxonomy): domain Eukaryota; kingdom Metazoa; phylum Chordata; class Actinopteri; order Cichliformes; family Cichlidae; genus Heterochromis; species Heterochromis multidens. The sequence continues at coordinate 686 of VUQS01029790.1, read as the reverse complement.
AAAAGGGGAGGTTGTACATAAATGTCTATAATTCCTCAATGGTTATTTTGTTAATTTTTAATAATTTTGTTCAACCTCTGAAGTTAAAGCTGCAGGTCTGCACTTTAAGCACATACAGTGGTGTGAAAAAGTATTTCCCCCCTTCCTAATTTCTTAGTTTTTTGCATATTTGTCACACTTGCATGTTTCAGGTCATCAAACAAATTTTAATATTAGACAAAGATAACCTGAGTAAATACAAAATGCAGTTTTTAATGATAATTTCATTTATTAAGGGAAAAAAGTTATCCAAACCTACCTGCCCTGTGTGAAAAAGTAATTGGCCCCTAAACCTAATAACTGGTTGTTCCACCCTTGGCACCAAGAACTGCAGTCAAGTGTTTGTGATAACTGACAATGAGTCTTTCACATCACTGTGGAGGAATTTTGGCCCACTCTTCTTTGTAGAATTGTTTGATTTCAGCCACATTGGAGGGTTTTACAGCATGAACGGCCTGTTTAATGTCATGCCAAAGCATCTCAATTAGATTTAAGTCCAGACTTTGACTAGGCCACTCCAAAACCTTCATTTTAGTTTATTTTGAGCCATTCAGAGGTGGACTTGCTGGTGTGTTTCAGATCATTGTCCTGCTGTATAACCCAAGTGCTCTTGAGCTTCAGGACATGAACTGATGGCCGGACATTCT
>VUQS01029787.1:15518-30001 GCA_015108495.1 Heterochromis multidens | reverse complement strand
TTTTGTTTTTGCAGGGAGTTGATAGATGACGCTGTGTGTTATCCTGCAGCTTTACAACAAAGTGGTGCCTCCTGCACATCATGGGGAAGCTGCTTGGCTGTCACTTGTTTCAGTTCATCCTTAAAACAAGGACAGAGAAGTCGCCATTCTCCTTGCCTCACCTCACTAGCAGTTCCTCTTGAGAAGAACTTGACCGTGCCTAATGATGGTCACATTAATTATAGGCTTATCAACCTCAGCAAAAATTCAATAGGGCTATTTATAGAGGCCTAAAATAGCTGAGGGCGAGGGTTCTGCACGCTAGGGTGGCCTATAACAGCCTCCTCTCACTCCAAAGCCCCTCTTTTGGAGCTAAAGGTGGAGGCCGATCCGTGTTTCTTTTTACCGTGCAGTTAAAACAACTAGTAAGCATCTGTCCATCAGGGACTGACATGGAAGGTGCTTATATATAAAGTATTGGTGAAGCAGAGGGCCCTTACCACGAGCGCTGACATTGATGAGGTCTGGCAGCTTCCATTAAATCACTCTTTGCTGTAAAGTGCCAAGCATCAAAGCAACCGGCTGAGGATTTTTCACTCAATCAGGTAACACACAAAGCACCCCCACCCTCCTCCCTGTTCTCTCAGGGGCTGGAGCCTTCTGGTCAATAACTCCAATCAGTTCAATTTCATGCACAGTTAGCCATGTTGGGGTGCTAGGGCACTGCTCGCACTGGGGTTGCATATGTTGTTGTTGTTGTTGTTTTTCTTTAATTTTTTCTCTTCCCTGGGAGGGTTGATAAGTGGGGTGGGGACCTGTACTGTGTAAAAGTGGAGACTAGCCAGGGCTAGCATGGTTGTTTTAACTCTGCCTCAGCACAGCAGGCTTCTTGCCAAGCTATTAAAAATCTCTGTGCTCTGCTTTAGTGACACAGCTAAAAGAATAGAGAGAACGCAGGAGGGAGAGCTGTAAATGATCAACACGATAATGAGCTGATTATCAGTCAAAGGCATGGATAAGCCTTCTCTCCAGTAATTTCCTTTTAGATCAGTCAACCACACTCTCCTGTCTGCAATCAACACTCAAAGGGAAGGCATAGCATGTAGCCTGATGGGAAACCGGCCCAATATCTGCTTCAAATATCCAGATCATAGTTGTCTTCTGTTCAGTGCCTCGCTCGTCCCTTGCTGACACACCAGCATGGTGGTGAGGCTCACTACTGAAGTCTGCTTTTGTAATGGATGTTTCACAGTTGTCATGCGGCTTTAGGATCTGGCTGCAGGACAACACAGATGACTGATGCTCCACTGATGCTCAAATGTAGTGTGCAATCTCTAAGTATTTGGACATTGATTCATTTCCTATTGTTTTGACACTACTTATTTAACAACAACGGAGATTAAAAGAGCTGAGCCTCAGCTTAATAAATCCCATTAAACAGGGACTTTAACTACTTGGAAAACAGTTTCTTCCTGGAAATCAGTAAGTGAGTAATGACTATACTAATGGGTGTGACTAAGAACAAAGCAATCAAAACTTTGTGAACAAGCCTGTGCTTTTCCAATCAAATGGAAAGTGGGAATTAAAACATACAGAAAAAGTAATGACATGATTCCATAGGAGCATTATAGTCTCCATTCCCTATTTTTTAAACTGTGGAACAGGATGAGGATGGTGAGACATTTCCTCATTAGATACTTTGCATTATAATAGAGTGCAAATGCAAATCAATTTGCATCAGCTACTGTTATGCAAATACACTTGAGGCCAAAACAAGATTACATAATTAACCAAGAACCACTCATTTCAATGCTGATTCCCACCTAAGACGGTGTTATTTTAATCACATGCAACAAAAGGTCTGTGGACAAATTATATACTGTTGCCCCTGTGTTACATTTTTTTATTATTTTGGATATCTTTTCTAGGTATTGCCTAACGAAGATGCATATTGGAATGCAAGTACAAACTACATATGGGTGAGGATTCAATTCAATTCAATTTTATTTATATAGCTCCTAATGACAACAGTCACCTCAAGGCACTTTACATTGTAAGGTAAAGACCCTACAATAATAGAGAGAAAACCCCAACAGTCAGACGATCCCCTATGAGCAAGCACTTGACAACAGTGGGAAGAAAAAATTCCCTTTAAACAGGAAGAACCTCCGGCAGAACCAGGCTTAGTGCATCATGGGAAGCCCCCAGCAGCTTAGGCCTATTGCAGCACAACTAAGGGAGAGCTCAGGGTCATCTGATCCGGCCCTAACTAGAAGCTTTATCAAAAAGGAACGTTTTAAGCCTAATCTTATAAGTAGAGACAGTGTCCGAATCCAAACTGGGAGCTGGAATATCGCAGGTCCAGTGACTTCATGTGGATGTCATGCATCCCACCTCCTGGACACTCTACCCAGGTAGCACTCCTCACCAAACACAGTATTTCTAGTAGTGAGAATGTGCCTAAAGTGGACTATCTCCTGCTGTGTGCTACAAGTCAGAGAGAACAATTGCCGTCTTGATTCCTCCTGACATTCTACAGCGTGTATGTGTAGGAATGGCTTGATAGAAGCAGCAAAGGCAAGTGCCACAATGTCATTGTGCCTTAAAATACTAGAATAACCACCTGAGTCATATAGACCGGGAATATAATTAGTCAAAATTTGAAAAGAAGTTAATTGAAAGGTAAGGTGTGTTTTGCCACAAAAGCTAGCTCTGGCAGAGCACAAAGGTGTAGCCATTATAGTAGACAACACTTACAAGATGGACGCTGTAGTAAAGAAACAATAAATGTCTATATTTTACAGACATTTTCAACCTGGCATCCACAGCTTCGATATCCAATCAAATCTGAAGTGTGGCCATTATCTCCCCTTTGGTTGCCGAGTTATGGTTTTGAATAATAGCCAGACATTTTTTTTTGCAGAAGACTTTATTGGCACTGCAGTAGACCTTGAGGATAAAAAATACCATAATTTAACCATTTCAGACACTGATATCTTAAGTTATGGGCAAAAACATGCTTTGTGAGAGCATAATGACTTTAACCTGTCGACCACCAAGTCCATCTTTATGTCAGTTTTTTTCTTTTTCTTTTATTGCTGGTATTTCTTTCTGAATTCTTTTTTTATACTTGAATTAAAACAGATAAATGGCAAGTTCGACTGTGCTACAAGTGAGAGGGAAATAAACAGTCTGTCTTTTCTAGGTACTAGCAAACTACCCCTGGGGAATGACGCTAGACAACACAAAACACCCAAACAAACAGTCCTGGCTCACGTGTCCACATACACATACGTGTCACAAAAGGGGTGGCAGGGGGGTGGGGTGACAGCTTCCAGGAACATCCCCCGAAGATAAGCATCAAACTCGATGACGTGCCGACACACTCCATAGGTTCTGATGTTAAACGCGACAAGAATGTCCCCAACAGTATCTCTGCACCCTCTTTAGAGAGCTATCAAAGGGCAAGTTCAGTGAGCACAGAAAATAAACCCCTCCACCACCTCCCCGCTGCACGCACACACACACACACACACACACACACACCTAACACATCTCACTGCAGCATCTTTGCGCTGCATAGGAATCAGGGATGTGTCGCTGTCTCCAGGCGCCAAGTTTATCTAAAAAGGAAACACCTGATTTTTTTTTTTCCTAGCTCTTCTCATTCCTCGCCTCCCTTGTTAAACACACAACCTTGATTTTGTTTTCTGTTGCCCGGAAGGAGTGAATTATTTACAGGATAAACAAGGTGATGTTGTTTCAGTCAGTCAGAGCCAAACTCCCCTATCACAGCAACATAGAGGCAGACGGGTTTACCTGGCAGGCATGAGGGGCTGAGCTTGGATACAGAAGCCAGGCAGCAGCAACACAATGGCTGCACAGTGATACTTATCTGAGGAGGGGGGTGCAAGGAGAAAAAATACCTCCACACCACATTCATAGGCTGGGAGTCCCAGACTGGCAGGTTGTCCTCTTTATCTGCAGAGACAATGGGGGCTATAAAAGAACATGAGCTGATTTACCGAGTCTGAGTGTGCATGAGGTGAGGATGGGGGTGTTATTAAGAGATCATAAAGTGGCATTTGTATTTGCAGGGGTTGTTGCCATACAAGGTTCAGGCGGAGAGATGATGAGGGACCTTTGCAGCTAAAGCCTCTAATCCTATCTGTGGTCTGTGAGCTCCAGCTGGTGGGAGTGCAGCTGTGCTCGGCCCCTGCACAGGTGAATCAGTTCTGGTTCCTCCTTCCATAACTTCCATGTATGAAGTATGGCAGATTTGCACGGTGCTTTGATCTCGCAGAGGCGGCGGCGCTCCCCTTACCCCCCAGATGCAGTGACAGTGCGGGTGATCCGTGTTACCGAAAACTTTTTTTAAAAAACATATGCCAAATGACAGCGCCGGTTTGAGGCTTAGTGCAGGTCAGGCCTGGATAAATTCAATGTGGCAGTGTAGAAAATTCACTTCTAAACAGTGCTGCAGGGAGAAAGAGAGTTCTAATGAGTGTTATGACTGCATTTTGTGATACAATTTATCACCTGCATGAGCATGAACTGATGAGCAAGGCCATTTAACAACAACAGTTAAACTCAGACATTATAAATCAGTGTCTCCCAAAAGATCCAATGTTCGATTACCAAGAGCAGTAATTCAGGCATGCATGAAGTCAATCCCTGAACTAGGGCAGATTACAGTTTCTGCTAATGGTGGTTGTGCTACATTATTTCAGCTACAGTGTTGTGTTGTCCAGGAAATTCGAGTTTAAAACAGCTGACAGTTCACATTTATCCGAAACGAGCAGACAGAACAGCTGTGCTCCCAGCTTGACCTCTGACCCAATCTGAAACTGATTCACATTTAATACACTGATTTACTTACCAAGGACACAATGGGAGGATGTGATTGGACCCTTGGTGCTGATTGAAAAACAAAATTCCTAATGTCTTTACACACTGTAGCAAGATCGCACTTATCATATTACTCATGCCTTTGTGTCCTTTCCTGTAGGCATAGAGGTTTCTCTTCATGTTACCAGCTGGAAATATCAGTGATGAGCTTCTCCGCTTACTAAGCTCATTGGTGTAAAGGCAGTTTGTGTGCAGATTCTGTGGCTGGCTGGCTGCACAGGTAAGCAGAAAATAGCTCTTAGCTCCGGCCTGACCTTGAGAAGGATGCCATTCAATCAGCGAGCTCACCGCAGTAAAGGCCCTATCATTGCACTAATAGACTGAATCTTCCTCTCTGCCCGGATCATGGACAATGCATGAATGACTTCCTCCTGCTTGACAAGTTAAAGGGGCAATTTATTCAATAAATTAAACAGAGAAAATAAGCCATGATGAAAGAAATACTGGTGTGGCTGCTGGGCGGGTATAGATTGAACTCATGTAACCGTCTGCACACCTAATTTAATTTTCAGTTTATAGACATAACAGAAGTGGATGACGGCAATTGACAAAACAGTTAAAATGCAAGACTGAACAGACTGTGCTCGCGTTCTCATTGCCAAGAACGAACATCAGTGGTGGAGAGTGTTTGGTGCACTCCTTATCTACACCCAATCATCCAGCTGGAAGCAGGCAGAGTCAAAGTAATAAGGATGAGATTTAAAAACTGTTGCCCGCTTTGAACTTCGAGGTTGTGCGCTCAAATTCCACCTTATCATCTGGCAGCTTAAAAAAATAAGTTGTGTTATTTTTCTGACTGCTTACAGAGAGAGAGAGAGGGAGAGGGAGAGGGAGTGAACATACTGGAACGGTCATAACTACTGGCTGCTGCAGTGCATCGTGACAAACAACGGAGAAAAACTTGGGATTTATTGCTCTGATAACCTTCCAGATTCCTTCAGTTGGTGCTGTATGCCAGACAACTCCAACAGAGTTATGCATCATTAATCCCCATGAACACTGCCAGTGATAAATAATGCTCTGTGTCCCTATGAAAAATAAGGCAGTTATTACCAAACCATAAAGAATGGTATTTGTATCATCACTTCAAGCAGATAATAATGTGAAGATACGATGTTTCAAGGATTCAAAAGCACACTGACAGTGACAGTAAGCAGTATATTTCTGCTCTCGTCAGTGTGCTGTTAGAGAAAAAACTCTCAATAAATAACAGCACTTGCACTGAGCAAATCAAAGATCTTTATATCCATGCCATACTGCTTGCAATACTGAGTAGACACTCAAGCTATCAAATGCCATTCAGCCAATGATAAATCAAGGTAAATAATGACTTAGCTTCGTCTTTGCAAGACGCATAGCGCCAAATAACAGGTAATCACTTAGAGCACAATACAAAGTGCATCTAGAAACCTGTTGCACGACGTTTTCCCACAAAGCGTGGCTCATTTCACTCGCCTGATAATTTTTCAAGGCTCAGACTTGAACCCAGTCCAATAAACATAGTAATACTATATCCCCTACAGGTGTAAAATTCTTGGTGGTTAAGCATTGCAAAAAGAAACTAGAAGGAACTCTGTTTGATACAGAGATGTTTCCAGCACCAGATGCTGTGGGGCCCTCTCTTGTGAGAAGCCGGGCGAAGATCACTTACTTTCCTATTGAGAGCTGGAGCATAAATTCAAACCCGGCTATAAATCAAATATAAATTTTCAGCTCCCCTCACTTTCTCGGGAACGGCTGCAATAACAATGTCATTCGACTCTGCCTGGTTGCCATTAATGCTCTGGATTCCATCCATGCTAATGATTGGGCCCTGTATCCTGTGCGTTTTACAAACCCCACAGAAAAAGAAGGGAAATATTACTGACCTATTTAATGCTTTGCAGGTTAAGAGAAGAAACCAAGGTCTGTTGTAGACAGTCTTTACATATACACTATTTCCACACGCTCTCAAAATGGATTTTCCTTGCCAGATATAACACCCTGTGCGCCAATGATTTTAATATACCGAAACTCTGCGACTACGACTTTAACATTTTTAGACAGCAAAGTTTCTGAGCCAGAAAGGAGGACAATGCACTCCTGCTAAATCTAACTTGAGTGAAAAATGTGATTTCTATTTAGATATTGTTCTGTGTGCCAACAAGCCTTTCCTTCTGCCAAAAAACAGAACTCAATCTCATTCAGGCTATTTTCTCCTTGAAATCACAGTCGCGTAATGTTCTTTAAAAAATAAAATAAAATAAAAACACGAAGCGTGGGCCAAGACTGATTCACCTAACTCCCATCCCACACACATATTTACTGGAATGGCCACATATCACAGTCTGAGCAGTTTTCATAACCCAAATATATACAGACTAGTATCAAAATCCAATTCATATATTTGTTTCACACAGTGTAAACAGACTTTTTAATTCCAGTGAAACCATAACCCCAAAGTGGAGCACAGCTAGCAGATTCTGGTTACAGAGTGTGTTTGGAGAGTGAGGCTTTCTGGGTGAAGCACACTTTATTTTTTAAGCAAAAAGCAAACCAATTTCAGTGCAGCACCTGCACCCTTCTGCCCTGTTGGCTTTGGCGAAGCAGATTCAATGAGTTTTCAGCCAACAGTACAGGGCTGTGTGCCTGTAAGAATCTGCACTGACAGAAGGCTTTTAGAGAAGAACCAAGGTCACCACTACAATAACACAGCACTGAGGATGTACTCAGAGCCAGGGGGAAGTGCTGTGTCTCTCACACCCTTGAAATAAAAACCAGTGAGTGCAGAATGATACTAAGTTCAATAAACTTCACTTTGCTTTGTAACCTCTGCAGAAAGACTAAACAAGCTGACGAGAACAGCTGTTCTTACAGTATTAAACACATAAATATAAATCAACTTTGATTAAAAAAAAAATCATCACACCATTATTTATATTTCAAGGCTAATGGATGTGACCTCCAATATAAGCAGCATTAATATCGTGTTAATATCGTGTTAGTGTATAATGTTATAGGCTGATTTCAAGCATGCTACCTCTCTCACAGAGGCATTACTGTCACACAGCTGCACACAGGACAGAAAAACAAGCTTAACTCAAGATTTATGAGAATCACATAATATAAAAGAGTTGTACATTGTAATTCAGTGCAAAGCAATATAGAAAAAATAACCTAGAGCAGCCAAATATTAAATAAATGCAGGGTTTTTTTCAGTGAAACTATGTTTTTGATCCAGTTTCTTTTAGTTTGTTAGTGTATCAAAATCTTATCATCAAAGCTGAGCAAAGGAACAACTATAATCACTTAGACCTCAGTCACACAGGCCTAGAGATGAAGTCAATGACCTCTGGAAACCTCTGGTCGCTAGGGAAAAATGTGTATTCTCTGACCGATTGGTGTGTGGTTGCTGGCTGGTCGCAAAGAGGGCGCTGCAACAAAAACCTCCTTATCATTGCTTTGGTTGCTAGTAGACTGCAGTAATCACCTGCAGCTTGCATGGATAACGTACACTTGTCTGCAAACACTCACCAACTACTCGCCAAGAGATAATGAAATTTGAGAAAGTGCAAAGCAAACTGGGAATGGAGAGCGTTCGCCTTCTAAGTAAAAGTTGTGCCTTACTGCTGCAATCAGCAAAAGGTTTCAATAGGTGCAACTTTCATTTTGAAGGCGATTGGTCTCAGTTCTTGGTTTGCACTGCACTGCACTTATCACAGTTTCACTACTGGTCAGGAAGTACTTGGCAAATGCTTGCAAATGAGTCTGTATCTTGCATGCAAACTACAGTTGACCGCAGCAACCTGCTAGCGACCAAAGCAATACTTCTTTGCAACCAATGTTGCAACCGTTTGCCAACCAGTCGGGGATTGCACCTTTTTCTATAGCGACCCCTAGTTGCCAAGGGATTGCTAACCGGTTTCTGGACCTGTGTAACTGGGGCTTTAGCAACCAATTTCACCTAGCGACAACCAGCAACTACTCATCAACTACCCAAGTAACAGGTGGTTGACAGGTGGTCGTCAAACAGTCTCTAGGTGTGACTGGGGTCTTACTTAGTACAGGATCAAAAACTTATCAAGCTCATACAGTTTCATACAGATAAGTAAATAAACAGCAAAACAGCAGGGCCGTTTGCTTTTAAAAAACTTACCCAAACATGAGTAAATACTGTATTTGTGGGGGACTATTTTCAGCTGTGAATTAACACACATTTGTTGCTGTATTAAGTATTTACTACAGCCAGATGGTGTATCTGAGATTGACTCAAAATAAGCTACAGTGGCTTACGGTTTGCTCATCGTCCCCCAGCGATGAGTTTGTAGGACAAGAGTGGAGGTACGGTACAATCAAAGAGGAAGAAGCTACAACAGGCTCCACAGACACAGATATCTGTTTTGGTCTTTACGATAATAAGAAAAATAGAACATCTCCACACATGCTTTCATAACTGAACACAGACATCCTCTTATGAGCTGCTGAAAATAAATCTCAGCACATACTGCACATGTTATGTTTCCTATTTCTCTTTTGATCCTGATCCAGATTCAGATCTCTATTAATAACATAAATGTATTATTACAACATATATTAAGAAAATCATATTTAAAAATGATGATATTCTGAGGATTAGAGGATTATGTAACTGTGGCAAAGAGCTGCATGATCTGACTGCTATCTAGTCTTTAATTGTTTTTCAGAGTGGTGTTAATTCAACTCTTAAATGTGGTTTGAGCGTGTAGCTTGTGCTAATATGCTTTAATATTTCTAATATTTTATCTGCCTGGATTAAAAATACGCAGTGCCAAGAACATTTAAAAACTAAATCACAAAGCACTCTTGTGTTGGACTGCATCACATGTAAAAAAGGGTTTCTATTTTTTGGTTAAGTCATTTTTAATCATTGTTAATGGTGGGAAAGCCCCAGTAGGCTTCTTAAAAGGTTGTCAGTGAAATCACTAACCGTTGCCAGCTACAGGAATTCAGAAATGCCAAACCAGCACTTTGTGATTGGCATAAGGAAGTTACACCCACTTTGTAATAATATGTTTCTATTTGGTGAGGTGCCAAATGGGTTGCTGCCAATGTAGACATGAAAGACTGATCAGATCATTCTGTACAAAAACATCAGGCTGAGGAGACTGTAATTATTTGTCTGAGGTTGAGGTCAGGTTGCTGTAAAGCTCCTAATTACAAATGAGATGTAACTTATAGAACAAATCTAATAATGGCAACTCCACTCAAAAGTCATTTTAATGATTAAGGTTTAATTATACCTTTACATCCTCTTTTTTTTCAAGCACACTTCCAAACCTGGTAGACCTTCTAACAAGGTAATAATATCACACACCTAGTTATTAAAGAAATATTTTTAAAAAAAAATCAGTGGTTATAATTTTATGTTATCTAAAATGGCTAATAACTGATTTGGGTGCAGTTAGGCAGTGTGACACTCCACTGCTGTGTCTATGGTAAGTGTAGTGTAGCAAATGAACAAACAAAAAAGCTTTCAGCAGAGTGCCTGTAGTTGTACCTCTTCCTTGACTCCACAACACCTGCTCTGGCCCGTCTATAATAACCTGCTCTGTCTGCTCTGCAGGTGTACTCTAGACCCATTTACCACAAATACATGCTACTGGCTGTTATGCTCCTCCAGCAGCCCTATTTCTCCTTCTGTCACCTCACCTCATGTAACACTGTCAATCCACTCCCCTCAGCCCTGGCCTTGATGATACATTTACTTTCCGTTAATCAATTTCTGAAACTCAGCAATTACCCCACGTCACACGGAGTCAGAGGAAATCTATAAGTCAGAGGTGCTGAAGATGCTCAATAGTCAGTCCTGTTGCTTCCTGTGCACCTGCTTGAAAACACAGCAATGAAGATGGGTCAATAACAACCATCTTAGACACAAGTTAAAAAGGTGGTGAATATTTATCAAATGAAAAATATAACAGTCTATATGTACTGTATAAGAAATATAAAAAATAAATTCAGTACCACGATGAAATAATAGTTGCATCAACCAACACGGACTAAACTGCAACACTGCAATACCACAGCCTATTAAACTTTGAAATTGGTTTGTTACTTTAGATGTGATGAGCTTCTGGTTTATTCTTATTTAGGACAATAATGTCCATGAACAATCTCAAAAGCACATCATTCACATCTTTGAGCATTACATACTCAAAACGTCCGCAGAAAAAAAGGAAATGTGTGACCGGGAGACACTCTCTGTTGTTTTAATTCCTGTTGATTACAAGTCATAGACTGCTTAAAACCCTTTCTTTTGAAGTAATGCTTCCAAATCTAGCAGCTTTATCACTACGTGACATTGCTGATGGTCCTCTGAGACATTAACTGTTATGTTATATTCTATCCTGTAGCTACGTTAACAACACCTTTCAAGAGCAGAGATTTAATTTCTTTGCATGTTTACCTTTGCTTCATCCCCACCTGCCCCTCCCCTGCAACATTTCTCTTCTCCTTCCCAGGAGACAAAGCAGGCAGACAGCTCTAATAAACAGTGGCATGAAGCCTTACAGTGCAGGCGTACGCTAAGGCAACCAATGTGATCAATTATCGAGTGGCCGATTCTCTTTAATTAGAGGGTTTAAGTATTGAGTTAGCCTGGGTGGGAAGCTGAGAAGCAGCATGTAAACCAACCTCATTACACTGCAGTGATTCACCTCCCAGGAGCTGTGATCCACACAGTGTTTACACCATACATTTGTTTCTGTGGTAACATATCGAGTGGAGGAATGGCTTAGTGACAGACCCAGTTTCCCCCCACCTCCTCCTCTCCTCTACTCTCTCTCCATTTTCTTTCTTTCACTCTCCCTCCCACTCACTGCTGAAGAGGCTGTCACACTGGTTTGCCTTTTGTTGTGGAGAGTCTGGAGAGGTAGCACAATGTGTCCTAGTTAAAGCAGTGCCCCATCTGCCCGGCATAATTAGACAATTATGCTGGAAGGATCCGTCATTAATTCCTTTGTGGTGGCCAATTTCACACCACAAAGAGGTCTCAGGTTTAGTTTTTCTTTGCAGATCTCTGTTCATTTACCCTGGCCCCTGTTATCATCCTCAAGAATTGATAGTGTGGCAACTTGGGGCAGGAAAATATTCTCCTGCCAATATTGACTGGTTTGTACTGTTGTGGTGAAAAGGCCAAGAGGAATATTGGCTGCTGTCTTGTGCTGAATAAAAACAAGCAGCTAGGAAACAGCAGTGCGAAAACACAGGCAGACAAATAACAAACAATCATAGTTAATGTACTGAGGGTAGGTACACTGATGAAATATACATTATGTAGAATGATCCTAGTGTTGCACTGTGGTGTCTATAGACTAATCTGAGAGTGGAGCCTGCATCAGTTTAAAATTGCCAGTACTAAAGGCTCAATAACTGAATCTGTAATTGATTAATTATATCCACACTCTCAAGTAATTAACCACCACATTTTCAGAAATGTTGATCTGTTTTATGAGATCAAACCTGTCCTGTTGAAAGTCTTAATTAGATCCCAAATAACATTTGGACTAAATTCATTACACATATAACTACACACTCACACTCTACTACATTATGTATACCTTGCTAGCTGGACTGGACGTTTATAGTGTCATAATCATTTCAATGTGACACCTTTCCAAACAGTTGAAATATTTAGTTTGTATTTCGTCATTTCTTACAGAAATATGAGTGCCACCAGATGATTTTCAATATGCTATATCACTAAATGCAATTCATTCCTTGCATTAGTAAAACATACTGAGGAACTCTATGTTAGTAGCTTAGCTGACCACTTACCTGTTAGCACTGCTATCTTTTGCCTGTAGCTACCTTCCTGGCAAGGTAGTTTGCAAACCTGTAGGTGACGTGATCGTTGGGTATTGAGAATCGTGTAATTCTACTGGTACTGGTACCGACTACTTTCTTGTATGATATGATATGCATAATAAACACTTTTTGGTCTACAGCTAAAACCTTGAAATATCCCATTATATAAAAAAAGAAAACAAATAATTAAAATGATGGTGTTGTCAGTAGCACGTACAGCATTTGTGATGCATACACCCTTGGGGTGTTACTAGCCACTATTTTTAGCATGATGGCATTGGCACAAACATTAATGCTTGCTGAGTAACATCAGTATTTTAACGTGTGTGTCAGTGCTGGTCATTTATTTTCAATAATGACCCAAAGTGCTCAGCCCATCCAAATGACAGGCTGACATTAATATTCCTAAATCATAGCTAAAAGGTCAATCTATTGCTTATCCCGTCACAGGGCTAACATAGAAGAAAAACAACCATTTATATTCACATTCACACATATAATCACAAATTAACCTAACATACATGTCTTTGGACTGTGGGAGGAAGCTGGAGTACCGGGAGCAAACCATTGCAGGCGCATGTTGAATATACTGCATGGCCGGTGGATTCAAACCCAGGACCTTCTTGTTGTAAGGCGACAGTGCTACCCACTGCACCACTGTGTCGCCCAAGTGTAAAACAAGCAATTTATGTTGCCCTCAAATGGAATAAAAATGCAGACCAAATAATGCTGCATCTGTCTGTGATGTCCCAAATTTCAGCTTAGAGCTCACATCAACTCTGTTGAGTGTTTATTAAGTAAAGAACAGTGCAGGAGTGAAGAAGGGAGCAACATCAGTTACAGTCTAAGACATTGCCTCAACCCTGTACTCAACTAAGCAGTCTTTACACTTAATTACATGAACTGGTTGCCTGAAGTTCCACCTCGGCTTTTTATCTGTTGTTATGTCTTAACCTGCTGTTTGTAAAAGTACAAATTGCACAATCCCCATCGAACATATGTGATGCCGTGTTAAGTGCTTCATAGTTACACTGTTTAACTCAGCTTGACAGAGACATGTGGGAAGATATTTTACAATGTAACTCAAATCTGATTAGAGCAGTGATCTAATCAGCCATGAATTCATCTGTGAAGACAAGCAGGCAAAGAGAAAATAACCGCAGAGAATTCTGTATAATTATCAAAAATCTCACAGCGGTACATTAAAATTCTAATTACGACATATTATCTTAATTGCTAAGGAGATGCAAATCAAAACAAGGTTAACACTGCTCCCTTAACATGCACACGAACGTGTGGTGGGAACCTCTTCAATATTCACTGAATCAGCTTGACTTGTTCGACATGAGAGGCTGTCATTCTGTAATGCTTCCCCCTCTTAGGGGTGATAATCCTAGCTGAGAGCACCAGCAGCAATGATGCAGTTGTGCAACAATAAAACAGAACAAACATCTAATTGCTGCGCATTCATCGCCTTTTATTGTATCTAACAAAGCTGTTGACAGCTCATCACAAGCCAAACTAATGCTGTCCGGAGAAAATCATGTACTTCCAAAGTATTTGCATTTTAGAAACAAAGAAAAGCAGCCTTGTTTTACACATAGAAAAATGCATTTTCACTAATAGGTTTTGAAATCGCTCATGTACTGGCAAAGGCTCTGGGAATCACGCTGAAACACATCTGAACCCAAAACAAAACCTGGAAACACAATATTTCACTCTTGGCCAGAAACACCCATGTTTAATGTCCATCAAATACAGGGGGGGGGGGG
>VUQS01029784.1:0-10526 GCA_015108495.1 Heterochromis multidens | reverse complement strand
GTTTATGCTGTAAAATCCTCCAATGTGGCTGAAATAAAACAATTCTCAAAGAAGAGTGGGCCAAAATTCCTCCACAGTGATGTGAAAGACTCATTGTCAGTTATCACAAACACTTGATTACAGTTCTTGCTGCCAAGGGTGGAACAACCAGTTATTAGGTTTAGGGGGCAGTTACTTTTTCACACAGGGCAGGTAGGTTTGGATAACTTTGTTCCCTTAATAAATGAAATCATCATTTAAAAACTGCATTTTATATTTACTCAGGTTATCTTTGTCGAATATGAAAATTTGATCTGAAACATGTAAGTGGGACAAATATGCAAAAAAAAAAAAAAAAAAAATGAGGAAGGGGGCAAATACTTTGTCACAGCAATGTACATGTATGAAATTTGTCAAATCTTCAGATAAAATCCCAGCATTGTTGAAGTGAAACAATTCTGATTTTTGGGCTTCTAGAAGAGAGTTTTACTGGTGAGTGTGTGTCAGATAAGTGTAAGTGAGTACAACAGTGTAGTTAAGTTAATGGGAGCACTCAAGTGAAGTAGCAGAAGCTTTAAACTCCACTAAAGTGCAGAACTCTCAGAAATGGCTTCATTTTCTTTAAAAATAAAAAGTCCCATCAGCGGTGACGGTTTTAATTTGACATCACTGACTTCCTGCTTGCTTTTAATCTCTCAGAGCAGCTCAGCTGGAGGATCTGCTCGAATCCCCTCTCACTTCACATTAACGTGTGCAGTCGACTTCAGCGTGTTAATGTTGAGGCAGTCAAATACTCCAAATTCATATTCATACTCAGCCGTATCTGATGAATGACAACCATCAGCAGCAGAGGATGAGCGCTGCCTCTGATAAACCGAGGCGAGGTGGAGGCAGGAACCTTGTTTGATGTCTTATCCGCGGCGTCAGTGATACAGTTCGACTGGATATTGATCAGGTGGATCAGCGTGGGTGTTTCCAGGTGTTATCTCCATTTTCAAACCAACACACACACACACAGTCATATGTTCTCGCTGTCATTTCATGCTTGAGTAATCAGTTTTAAACTACACTTTTGTCCTTTGAAGCCCCATCTTGATGTCAGGACGTGGTGCCAAACACATGCCAGTTTGATGCGTGTCAGGTGACAGGAAGTCATCTGGAGATGTTTATTGTTGAAAACATCAGCCAAGTGACCGAATCAGCCCAGGGCGTTGTTTGGTTTTTGTGTTTCATAAATTCAATGAGGCTTTTATTGCAAAGACAATAAATGAAGACGGAATTTTATTTGCATCTCTTCCTGCGGGGCTAAATTTAAAGGATCAGTGAATCAAATCATTAAAATAAAAACCCCTCTCTGCCAAGCGTGAAGGAAGGAGTTAATTACTCAGATTTAGTGGTTCTGGGGCGATTTCAGTTTCCTATAGATGCTGGAATCAGAGCTCTTCTTCCGCACTGATGGATCCGTGGCTTGTTTGTGCATGGATTAACAGCAAAGGAAAGGCAAATCAAATAAAATTAAGTATTAATATGCAATATGCATAATTGACGAGCCATCGCTTGGAGTGTTGTTCAAAAACTTGCAACAAGGTAATAAAGTAAACAAGCAGGAGGACGAAATTCAGCTCGCAGAGACTCTCCACAGCCTGAGTGAGGAGAAAAAAGAGTGTGACGTACAGCGCAGCTCCATATTTTTATTGAAATTATTATCTCTGCTCGTCGCTTTCAGCACAGACTCGCCTGTGCTTATGAATATGTAAAGCTGCAGAGGAGAGATTTACCTGTTGACAGGCTCCTGTTTGGAACATTCAGACATTTTGGGGTTTGAATCTTGTTTATTTTTTTTTTTTTTCATGAAAATTATCTCCCATGCACATGAATAAACTGTCACACAATGAAGCATCTGAGTATCCAGGTGATCCATTTAGTGAATTTACACATCAGGGAAGTTTTTCTTTTTTTAAGCCTCTGACTGCTTCAACAGACATTTTCCTGATTTTACCAGCCTTCACAGGGGCTGCCAGGCTGAGGCCGTTACTTTCACTGGGGTAACAGAGAAACTGAGGTTTGTTTCTCTTTGTCAGTCACCGGATCATCCATTGCTTTCTTGTGTTCCGCTGTTGTGTTTCATTGTGTTCTCTGTTTCATGGACTTTGCCTTTTGCCTGCCTGCCTACCTGTGTATGAGCTCAGCTTAAAGGTGAAGATTATACTGCTCTCTGAACCATTACACCACCATATGGTCTCATTATACGCTGCAAAAGCACAACAGTTGATAAAGCTTTTCTTTTTTTAATTAACATTCTATTTGTGGTTATAACTCCAGAGGCCTGCACTGCGAAGCAGGACTTTGTCTTATCAGGGTAACTTTGGGGTTAAGCTTGGGTTTTCAGTACTAAGAGGTGGATCACAGCCGTGGTCATCAGCTGTTTCTTACAGCTCTATTATTTGTGCCCATTTGAGCCACAATTTTCAGCTGATAATCTCACACGTTCCAGCTGCTGCTGATTATTATTAGTTTTTTGATCAGTCCCTGTTCTTTGACATGCATGTTAAGCAGCTTTGCAGAACTTTTTTTTTTTTTTCACCTAAGAAATATTAGTTAGTAAAATCTCACCTCATCCTCTATTGTAATTCACTTTTCTCTGCACTCAGGAAGTCAGCCACTGAACGCTTTCAATAATGCGGACTGCTTTTGCTAGACTACTCACTGGGTCAAGTAGACTGTCTCATATTACACCACTACTTATGTCTCTTCACTGGTTCCCTGCCACATTCAAAATTCACTTTCAAATTCTCACCTTTACTTACAGACTAATATTACTCTTTGCTCGCTCTCTTTGGTCAAATAAAAAGCTTTCCTTTTGGTGAGACAGTTTTATTTGTCAGCTTTATTTTAAAAATAGCCCAAATCAACCTCACAGTTGATAAAAACAGCATCCAGGGCCTTTCTGCACTAGCCAATGATTTTTAAAATCAAATTAAAATAAAGAAATCACACTAAGGCTGGGGAAGTCTGCAGTCAGCTGAGACTGAAGAAGTTACCAGTTGGCAACGAAACGTTTCTCCCACTAAAAAAACGCCACGTCCAGATGAACAGATTCAACTTTTTGGGATTCTTTTACCTGGATTATTGAGCATGCATCAAGAAAGAAATCACACTACTTTTTTACACACATATTTGTGGTACATTTGTAAGGTCTCCTTTGTGAGAGGGTCCTGTGAAAAGAGCTATATGAATAAATACTGCTATTGCTATGTGTGTACAAACATGACCTGAGGCATGCTTAAGGCTGGTTAATGGTCTGTCGGAAGTAGTTTGTAAGACGTGTTTACACGGGTGCAAATGACCACAGTGCACGCTGGAGTGAAAAACTGGCCACTGCTGAGAGGGTGCAGCAGATGTGGGAAGGTTTGAAAATGGGGACATGGTTGCACATTTTCCGACCATTTCTCAAGAAAGTGCTCAGTGTTCCCATTAAGTGCCACAAATAGTAAAAAAAGAGGTGTATGATCCTTTCTTCTTTGCCTCACCACACAGCTGACCAATCACAACGTGCCTGGTTTGTAAAGTTTTCGAAATGATTGGACACACACTCCCCACATCACAAATATCAAGTCCCTAACCCTTTAAAAAAGTTAATATTATACAAAAGTACCTCATAATTTAAATAACCTCCTGGAAATAATCACTTTTTCTTCATTCTTGTTAAATGTTATTTACACGCAGACACTGAATTTTAGAAAGTAGATGATAGTTTGTAGAGAAATTATAGTTAAAAAACATCTTAAATGAACACAAATCTGTTTGTCTAAGCTTAGTCTCTCTGATAACTTTTTCCTTGGAAGCATCCTTTGCCCTCTGCACTCCACCGCCTCCTCCACAGCTTCACTAACACTCCATTAGCTGTGCTGTCCCTCAGTAGGATGTGATGTGAGATTAGACTCCGTGTTCTCCTCTCCGAAGCCCTCTGAGCGCCATCCCCTGACCTCCTGCTGCTTCACACAGAAACACTGAGACAAAAAGCTTGTCTAACAAAAACACTTGCCGTCTACATAAAGACTGACTTCAGTAAGATTTGATCACTATTCTAAGTGAATTGAGCCTCAAACTCTGTTAGCTCTGCTGGAAACTTTTCTTCTGCATAAAGGTTTAACAAAACCTTGAAAGTTTAGAGATTTGTTTGCACTGAAATGTTATTGAACTACACTGAATTTGAGTAATAAATTGTCAAAATCCGCATGACAAAACTGTGAAATCCAAAAGCCCTCTCTGATCCTGGGGCCTGACCCGCTGTGGCTCACACACACACACACGGTGTCCACAGACTGCAGCACTGCTGCCAGCTCAGAAAGTAACTGACACATTATGATTAAAGCCTACACTGGGTTTCTGCTTTCACCATATTGTACGCTCCACTTTCTCTTTAAATAGAGCACCACTTCACTTTATAAGGATACGTACTGTTTTCTTAGGTGTCTTTGAAGGCAATGGGCAATTGGCTTGATTTGGTTCACCTGGGCCAAAAATTCAGGAAGATAGAAGCGCAGTGGAGCTCTCTCTGGCTCATCCCTGCCAGTGTTGGAAGTAGAAGTTGAGCAAACTGCTAATGTGCAAATGCTTTGCACCTCACTGTGCTCACATATCCGCATTTACATCACTCACACCGCTGACAAACACACTTCACATTTATCATTCTTTTCTTGATTGCATTATTTTATGACAGTGTTCAGTTTAGTGAAAATAAAACTTGATTAGCTGAGTTGGCTTTGTGTATTTGCAGCTGTTCAAGAGACATTATTTTATTGTAACGTATCAGGAAAATAACTTGTTTTCCAAAGTTTAGATTTAGTGGCTCTGTAGACATGAACAAAATATACAGATCTCTACAAGCCAGAGCCACAGTTTTCTAAAGATGATATACTAAAAAAATGCATTTTCTGCTTGGTTGTAGCTGTATTTTCATGGAAATGTAAATGTGTTTGCAATATTTTGTCTTCCTCAAAGGTTCAGGAGGCTGAAGGAGCCACAGAATAAGTTTCCGAGTTGGTTTTGTGTGTGCAGCAGAACCACCTGTCACCCTGTCTCACCTCCACCCACCGCCCACCTCTCCCCGGTGAGATGTCTTCACTCTGATGCAGAAAGGCCAATCTATGAGCTGCCGCGCTGGTGGTAAAATAGGCATGCTAAATTTTGCATGGATTGCCTTTGAAGTGTCAGGAGATAAAAAGGGAAGCTTGCCTGTGTTTTTATGTGTTCATTGTGTGCTGAGGAGAAGCAGCAGCCCAAACCAGGTACTGCAGAGCGGGGCTATAATTAAAGATGACGATGAAGGAAATTGAGCTGTACAAAGAGAGAAAATCTGTTCTTTAGAGCTTAGAAAGTTTTGTTGGAGGTTGGCAGATTCTGTTTAGGTCCTTCACTCCTTTTATTCGGCAACTACTTGCTTTGAATTATTTTTTGGTACCACTTTAAAATTCTTTTCTTCTGATGTTTTTTACCTAAAAAGCTGAATTTACAGTCTAAAGACTGCGTGTGTGTAACTCAGCAGGTCATGTGACAGCCCACATGTAATTATTCTTAATTATAACCTGATCCAAACAGGATTTAAACCCGACTCACTCTCTGGACAGAACATAGACTGGAAACACGTTTAGCATGGCTGTACTTGTGAGACCGCTGAAGTCTCATCTGAATTTATGCACATCGAACGATGAAGACGTTTGTTTACCTCGCCTTCCTGTCAGAGTAACACGATGGCGCAGCGCTCTGTGGGAGGTTCACAGTGCAGTGGCACTGTCTTTGATATTGCAGGGTTCTGATGACAGAAACAGAAAATAGCAGAAAAAAATGAAGTCGTGCCTGATGATACGGAGTATGAGGAGGATTATATTTTTGGACATTTTCTGGACCATTAGGCAGTGACCACAGACACTTTGCATTGGTGACTGATGTGTGATTAATCTGCGTGCAGGTCACTGAGTTACAGCAGCTTATTATAATACTGTACAATACTGTGTCATAGGCTGTGGATATAAACATAAAATACAGGATTCACTGAAAGATGTCAGTGATAATATTAGAATCATCCACCAAATAAAGGTGGTTGTGTTATTGTTCTAAAAAGTTTGGGTCACTGTAGGACAGGGTCTTTTCTAATAATTATAATTAAACATGGTCAGAGTTTCAAATAATGAGATCAAATGTGCAAATAATCCCTGTGACTTTTCAGTTTTTCTGCACTTGGATTTGTACAGTGTCAAAAGCTCACATAAAGCTTGGTATGTAGCCTTTTTAATAATGCTATGGCATCCTAACATTTATTCATCCTCCATTCTTTTTGTTTTTAGGGGTGATGATTGAAGGGTGGTGTGTTTGAGGGCAGCTGAGAGATATTTCTCCATGGATGAAATGGAGGATCATCAGTCCGTTCATACATTCATACATGAATCCCCCTGGTACTCTCTTTTTCTTCTCATGTGGAACACTGTCAATCATTTTATGGTCGTTGAAGGCCAGAGTTGAATGCTGAAGTCTCTTTTGATGGTGAATGATGTAGGATTGAGCTGCTGGTTGCCCTTATTTGTCCTGTGCCCAAAGTGTAGTTGAAGGTCAGACCACACTTTGTTTACTCGCCCCTCCAGAGAATCAGGATCCAACACCTTCTTCACTGCTTTGAAGCCATCTCCTGGTATCATATGTGATTAACTATTGTGTCGACTCCTTTCTTTTTAAGGGTTTTCACATGTGAGTAGACTGATTCATGTTTTTAACTAACTTTAATGAGACACCACGTTAAACAGAGTGGCTTATTAAGGTAAAGGTTAAGTCCTGCATGAAAAGTGAGAAAGCTGTTTATCTTCTCTTTGGCCTGCTCCTTTAACCCTCTGTACCCCAGCCGCCGTGTTTCTGCTGCTGATTGTGTATAAAAACATTTTTGTAAACACTATATTTTAACATATTTTAATAATATCAACACTTAGTGTTTAGAACTTAATCAGATTCCCCCTTTCTGTGAGAATTCTCAGGAATCTGGAACTTCCTAATAGAGTTCTGTTGGGGTAATAGGGGGCGAAACTGCTTAACAGTGTTCAGTTTTATTTTCGGTTCTTGGAATTTTTAATTCATTCATTCATTCGTTTTGGCCAGTTCATCAATTTCCTGTTTACGTATTTCTGCATGCCGTTAACCCTCAATGACTACATTTTTGTAACAGTTTGGGATCAAACCGTTTGAACAAACTGTATAAAAATTAGAAGCTATTGGCATTGAATGTGGTCATCAGCCAATTGTATTGCTTGATTTGAGCTACCTGTTTTATAAATACATAGATTTTTTCTTGTTTTTGAGATTAAGAAACTCTTTTCAGAGTAGAGTCATTGTCTGAATGTTAAAACTCCTTCCTTGATCATCACTTGCTGCCACTAAGCTATTTCTGCAGGAAGAGGAAGTGACAATGGCACCAAAGGCCTCGAAACAGAGTGACACCCTGACATCCCCGCTAAAAAGAAAGGGAAGAATTCTCCTCCCTTCCCCCAACTGAACCTCCCCACCTGAACTCACTGAGGGTTTGCATTCCAGTTGCTGGATCGTTAGCCGGGGGTATTAGGCATCTTGCCTCTGACTTGCATCATCACCTCCCATCTCAAAGTTTTGCCGTGCAGTCTTTCCCTCTTTTCTTGTCTCTCTCTCTTTCTCTCTCTGGCATGTAGATTATTCTCATCAGCCTTCCACTCAACATCCCTTGGAAGAAAACAAAAAGAAAGATGATGGGAGACTGGTGGAAGAGAACAATTAAACCCTGTTTTTATGGAAGTGCAAGGTGACCCTGATGGAGATGCAATCACACATAACAGCACCTCAAAGCTCCTTGACCCATTGGGATGCAAACAGAGGATTATGGATGAATTACCTGAAAAAGAAACAATATTTGTGGGTTGGAAACATAATTAACAACATAAATGACTGCAGGATCACTTAGAGCAGCTCTGCAACAGTCAAGGTCATACAAAAGTCAACTTAATAAACTAACTCGTATGTCACTTGTACTCTTATTCTGACAGCCAGAGGGGGAAGGAAAAAAAAAAAAAAACAGTTGCCAACACAGGAAGACGCCCAAACACCCAAGAAAATGTTCCCAAACCAGACATTTTGACCCTGAATGGTGAAGTCAGTGCAATGACCAGTAGATGCTGATCTGAAAGTCAGAAAACGTTCCAAACCTAATAGTGAAATATGCAAAGTTTCTCCAGAACACCTTAAAGCACAAAAATGCTAGATCAATATTAGTAAAAATATTTTCCTCCTTTTTAAAGCCCTTATTTTACTAGAAAAGACTGATTTATAGATGGGACATTAGCTTTTTAATCATTAGATTCACTGCATCTACCTGACCAAAATATTGCATGACAACGACCCTTCAGGGTCTTGTTAAAATATGTCCTGTCTGCAGAAAATTCTCTGTTTACTTTAAAAACAGAAGCTGCAGAAATTCAGAAGAGCAGCTTCAGAAGCTTTGTCTCACAGCCTTAGTTTTTTGACACCACCCTGTTAGTTTTTTGAAGCCAGACATTACATATTTGGATGGAGTCATCTAAATTTAGCAGGTTTGGTTAGAAAGCTGCATCTGTAAGCTTTTTGGGTGCAATGCACAGACATACATATTCTTTAGTGCAAAGTGCTCTTTAGTGTCATCTGTACCACACAGCAGACATTATATAATTTGTTAGATAATTCCACTAAAGTGCACCAACAGGACAAACAGAGTTGAGATTTCCTGTCAAATAGACAGCCGCGCTGGCACACCTTTTGTATTTCTAGAGAGAATTCAGTTGGAGCCACTGATGTTTTTGGAGGCACAATCTAGAGGCCATCAGTGGTATTGTATTAGAGTACACTATGGTACTTCCAGCCTTATGGTTGACCAAAAGAAGTGATGCCTAGTACCTTCACAGGCATGACCTAAGCTAATAGCTCAGTCACATTAGAGTAAACATAGGACGACAACCTCCTTGTGACCAGGAAAAAACTGTAGTTAATCTGATTGTTTTTATTTTTCACTTTTGGCGACCGATTGTGAGTAAACTGCGACAGCCTCTCACACAGATTGGCGAAGGTTTGCAAATAATTGCCATCTAATAAATAAATGCAGATAGATTGCAATCTGAGCCAGTCTGCACCAGTGAGCACAATGACACGATGCATGTCTTTGGGAATGTGCGCGTGCGTCAACCGGCATGCAGCCTGTTTCAGTTGCTCCTGCCTTTCCCTCCGAACTTTTAAACTTTGTCTTACTTTCTTTATCTTTTACTTATTGTTTGTAGAGTGTTTAGCATGTTTTAAATAGTGTTTTACATAATTTTCTCTGGGATTAATAAAGTATTCTGATTCTGATTGATTCTGATTTGCAGTAGAGGACTTGACTCAACTGGTTGCCAACTAGTTATATTCCTATATAAACACAAGACTGCCAAGTGCCAATGTCATTTTGCAGTTAAAGCGCCATCCAACAGCAGCTATGCCACTATTTGTGGAGGAATTTCTTGATTTCTGTTTAAAATCTATGAGGTGCTGGCTGGACTGTGAATATTAGCATGTCTTTCTACCCTCACCCCCAACCGGTCGCGGCGGATGGCTGCCCCTCCCTCAGCCTGGTTCCGCTGGAGGTTTCTTCCTGTTAAAAGGGAGTTTTTCCTTCCCACTGTTGCCAAGTGCTTGCTCACAGGGGGTCGTTTGATTGTTGGGGTTTTTCTCTGTATTATTGTAGGGTCTTTACCTTACAATATAAAGCGCCTTGAGGCGACTTCTGTTGTGATTTGGCACTATATAAATAAAACTGAATTGAATATAAGCAGTTAATACAAATTTCTGTGTATGTAGACGACAAGAAATTAGTGGTTTTTACCGATTTATCACTGTTAATCACCATATTACCACAAACAGACTGCATGTAATTGTCAGCTTGACCCATTCAATCACACGTCTTATAGCTGTTTTATTGCCGTCTTGAAACACTAAGTCACTTTGGAGATGGCAACTGACTCCAAGTGGTTGCAGACCTGGTTCACGTCTTTCAAAGGCAACAAGATTGCAAGTTCATTGCATTTGATTACAGTAATTTTGGTGCTGCCGTGGTCTTCAACCATGGTTTCCCCTAGTGTAACTGTACCATACTTGACAAAACACAATATACAGCATGTGGAATCAGTTTAAGTTTTCATTCAAAATCTTCTATTGCATCGTTAAGTACCAGCTCCCACAGAAAGTATTCCTTAGAACCACGTGGTTAGATTGAAAGCTACTTATCCAGACATGCTATTAGAAGCACATTTAATCCATTCCCACAATATCCTCTGAGCATCAGCCCGTTTTAGTGGAATATGCATACTCTATTAAAAAGGAGACATTTACTAATGACAATAAGTTAAGATATATATATTTCTCAATTTCTCAATTTCCTTTTTTTTGGAAAAATTGAGAAATATATATATCTTAACTTATTGTCATTAGTAAATGTCTCCTTTTTAATAGAGTATGCATAGGGGGCTCTA
>VUQS01029783.1:20629-42478 GCA_015108495.1 Heterochromis multidens | reverse complement strand
TGCTGGGGTTTTCCCATGATACACTGAGCGTCTCTCCTTCTCTCACCTCTGTTCACTCACCATGTGTTTTTACACCTCTCTGCATTTAATGAGTTATTATTAATCTCTGGCTCTCTTCCACAGCATGTCTTCCTCCCCTCACCCCCTCCCTGAGCCTGGTTCCGCCAGAGGTTTCTTCCTGTTAAAAGGGAGTTTTTCCTTCCCACTGTTGCCAAGTGCTTGCTCATAGGGGATCGTCTGATTGTTGGGGTTTTCTCTTCTCTCTGTATTATTGTAGGGTCTTTACCTTACAATATAAAGCGCCTTGAGGCGACTTTTGTTGTGATTTGGCGCTATATAAATAAAATTGAATTGAATTGAATTGTTGTGTACAGGTGAAATAACAAAATTAAAAAAAACCAATACTTGGTGTTCATAGCAAAATTCCCTGTTCCCATGTGACACTGAGTAGTGGTGGAAATGGGTGGATTCGTTGTTTTGTTTTTTTTCTTTTTTGTTTTTTTTGTTGGTTTGTTTGTTTGTTTGTGTTTCACTCAGAAAAAGGCCAGCCAAATTTCACAAAGAATCAAATGGAAGAACAGGGAATGTGGACATCATTGTCACAGCAGTGTGTAGAATTTGACTCAAAATATTTCTCTATACAACAGAGTAAGACATTTTTCTGTAGTTAGGCCAAGAGTCCAATACAGGCAAACATCATTTCAGTAACATCCAGAAAACCCTTGAGAGTAGACTCGGAAAATGGCTTGCTGTAAAAAGTGTTCTGGATGCAGAGCAGTCACTCAGCATTGTTCAAGTTCCCAATGGTCATTCATAGTATTGCAACAACAAAAAAAAAAAATCCAATGCAACCCAAAAAGTCCTGATGAAACATGTTTGTAAAAAGAATATCTGAAACCACTGATGGGATGCACAACTGTCAGCAATATTGGTTTTTACTTTCCTAATGTAATTTTGTTTGTTCGTGAAAGTTTTATGTTTGTGAGAGTTAAACAGACCCACTGGAAAAATTTTGTTTCATGCCATCTTAGTTTGAAGTAGCCTTGGTAGCCCTGGTAGACAAGGAATCTGTGGTTGCAGCCATCAAGGGAAAAATGAATGTATGGATTTATGTGCAGCGGGGTGCACAAAATCAGAGGCAAACCCATAAGAATATATCCTTTGATGATATACATGGGCATTTTGCCAAACCCACCCTTAAGCCAAGTCATAGTAGTGATGACATGTTATACTGTAAAAGACATTTTGCCTACAGAAGCTGAAAAAAACATGTAGACAGAGGCTTCACTGTCAGTGAGTTTGACATTGCTTGTTGCTGTGTCTTTCTTGTTAGTTCAGTCATAGGTCTCAGTCACACAGCCCGAGAGACCAGTTATTTACCCCCTGACAACCTCCAGTTGATTGGCAAAAATATGTATTCCTGGAGCGGTTGGTGAGTGGTTGTTGGAGGCTGCTGGCTGTAGCTGGGTGAAATAGGTTGCAAAGAGAGTGTTGCGCCTAAGACCTCCTTGTGATTGCTTTGGTCATTAGGAGATTACAGGGGTTGCTCAAAGTTTGTATGGAAGATGCCAAATTGTCTGCAAACACCTTCACCTTCAAAGAAAAAGTTGCACCTTTTGAGAACTTTTACTTTGATGACAAACAGTTCATTTCTGGTTTGTGTCACACTCAGCGCTTTGAATGCTCTGGGAGAGTAGAAAAGCGCTATATAAGAATCAGTCCATTTACCATTTACCATTCACAATATTACAACTGCTTAGCAAGTAGTTGACAAGTGTTTTCACACCAGTCACCATCTTCCAAGTTTATGGGCGACTGCAGCAATCTGCTTGCAACCAAAGTAATTGCAAGGAGGGTTTTGGTGCAGCACCGTATACCCCTTTGTGACCAACTTCACCACTCACCAACTAGTGAGGGTCACTGACCAATCTCTAGGCTTGTGTGACTGGGGCTTAGCAACAGATTTCAAAGCAAGTGCTAGCAACCACTTGCAACTGGTTGGAGAATACTTATTTTTCCCTAGCAACTGGTGGTTGTCAAGTGGTCGCCAATTGGTTTCTGGGCCTGTGTGATTGAGACCTAAATTCTTTCAGTAGATGACGAGGTTCCAATGTCTTGGAACTTAGCATTTTTGGTGAAACTTATTTGTAACGCATTGGAAAATTCATTTTTAATTACACATACGGTTAATAGATTGTAAAATGCAGTACACCACTTACCCAGCTTTTTGAATTTGTGAATAAAAGCTCCTTTTCATACCATACATTATCAACCTCTCTAGTTCTCTTCATAATAAATTTGAAATTCAGTCTTCATAATACACTTGACTGTGTGGCCCGCAGCAGCTGTAGAAAGAAGAGCAGAGTCTGTTTGCTACTTTATTGAGGAATTTCTCTGGTGTCATTATGGGTGGCAGCTGAATGAACTCTGATGAAAGGGTGACTTCAAGTCTTTTGAACCTGTTGAGAAATTGATCGAGGCATTGGTGAACTAAGTGAGTGGTGTGCTGGAGCTCTGTACAGCGATTGAAGGTCAAGTACTTCCAAAACAGCCGAAAGAAGTTTTAATCAAAGGATCTTCTTTGCCCATCTTTGCCCTCCTTTACCATCCAAAATGTCTTTCTACTTCTTATGTTTCTCTTTCACTTTGTCATTCAGAAAATCTCTATTTTTTTCTTTCCATATGTATATGACTTGGTGCAATTAGTTTCTACATATTACAATTAATTGGAGTATGAAAGATGGCAGCAGGTCAAAAGGACAGTTTTGTGTGGTGTCTCCTTTTGTGCTCAACTTCTGCCATTGTTTCTGTTCACAGGAGTGATCATTGAAGACCATGCTCCTGAAGGCTGAGGGCCTGTGAGGGGTTACACAAAAGGTCAGGCAATTACATTCACTATATTGAATGGCTGCAAATCTTTTTGGCTTTTTATCTCAATCTCTTTTCTCTTTTGATGTGACACTTGCGGTGGAGCCGTTCCTGACAACTTGCATGTGATCCACTGACATGTAGGCGTTCAATCTTGGAAGTGCACTATTCATAGATTTTGAATACTGGTTCATACAAATATGTGAAAATCAATGGTTTTCTCACTTCAGCTAAACTGCCCACATTTCTTTTCAATTCTTTCCAGTTAGAGGATGGTGTATACAGAGTTAAATCGGTCTTTTCTTTGTTCGTCAACTGATTCTACATGAAAAAATGTACACAAAAGGGCTATTTTTAAGCATAGATAGTTGGTTGTCGTACCCAGGATATGTCTCAACCAGTCAAACTAGCAGACAGCTACCAACACCTGCTAACACTTGACAAAAAAGTGGGGAAAACAGCACAGTTTGTGGTTTCCTAACAATCACGCAGAGCAAGTAATAACAGGGTGCAATGAAAAGAGAAAGCAGTAGCCACTGGGAAGTTTTTATCTGTTATTGCTTTACTCATTACCAAATTTACCTTGTAAAATATCCTTTTAAATGTGAAATTCTTCCACAGAGTCCACATTTTCAAGCAAAGCAACTTCAAACCGGAACTTTACGAATTTGCAAATTACCACGACAAGAAGGGTCCATGTGTGCTAGAAATTTTTGATGACCTTAGTTCTGTTTACTTCTTTCTTTCCAAGTTGAAATGCTGATCAGGGGAGATTGTTTTACCCCTCAGAAAGTCCCTGTTTGACTACTAGTGTTTTCTGAAGGTAAAGGACCAAACAACCAGTCGAGTAGTTGGAGATAGCAATCTGCAATACAAAGATTTACCTTTAATTTTTTTTCTTAAGATTGTCATGGCACACAAAAATGAAGCAGTAAGAGGCATTTTTTTCATAATCTTTGCAGCACTTGCAGCACAGAATTAAGAGTTATGCAGACTTGAGAAATTGTGACTGGTGAGCAAAGATGTTTGTGAAATTATATCTTTGGTTGCAATTGGTGTGAAATGTTCAAAGCTGAATTTCTCTTTTTAATCTGTTCTCAAAAGGCAGAAAAAGTCCACAATACAAACAAAGCGTACCAATTCCATGTGGCCTGGTGTGTGTGGCCCGAAGGTGCTGTACTGTACAATGATTTACCTCATACAAATGGCATTCCTTGAGAGAAAGCAAAGAAGGAATGTGTGGTGGGGGGCACTAAAAGCTCACCCCCTCTTGGGGAGCAATAAGGACCCAGTATTTGTCCCATTTAAAACATTAAACCATCCATACAGATGGCAGTGGAGGCAGAATTGGAGAACTGGGATTGAAGGCGGGCAGCTGGAGGAATAAAAACTAAAAAGCTCTGGAGGTTTTGGAAGGAGATAATGATTAAAAATTTGAAGGTTTCCACCTGAATTCTTCACATTAACATCTCAAAGTTTCATTTGTAGGTTTTAACATGTTTTAAGGATTTTAAAAAACAAATTTTTCTTCTTTCAAGTAAGAACTTTATTTCAAAGAAATTATAACTCACTGTTTTTTTGGCACCTTGAGGCGACTGTTGTTGTGATTTTGTGCTATATAAATAAAATTTAATTTAATTTAATTTTGCTACTAGAGCCTTACTTGATTTGGTGTGGCCAGTAGATTATTGCAGCCTCATGTTAAACGTGCTTAAGGACAGAAACAGCCTTTGAACTTGTCATTATCTAAAAAGGAGCATCTGTAAAATAGATGGTTGTTTGCTGTTTTGAATGATGGTAGAAGTGAAATAGCTTAAACGGTGAATCCATATTTCAGAAAAAATAGTTGTCCATTTCTTTTGAATGGCTTAGAAAAATAACAAAAAGTAGGGAATGCAATTCTTTTTGTTTACATCCATGTGAGCAAAGCCTGCTCAAACATGATTGGTCAAATGAATGGAGATGCAGATTTGCCGATTCTGTATGCTCATATTCTAATATCAGCTCACAGAGACTAGTTTGAATCTAGATTGGTGGGGTTTTCGTTTTATTGTGTCTAGGGATGGACGTGATTTTCATATTGTCCATTAGGTTATAAAAAATAAATATTTTATCTCACTTTTTTTGTGTAAAATACATATTTTCCCTCATTTTTACCAGTACCCGGTAGGATGCAATACATTACTACTGCCAGAAGGTGGCGGTAATGCACCTGGAAGCTGTTTGCTGACCACCTTTAAACAACAAAAATAGATGAGCGCATTACTAACTACCAGAAGTCAGACCAAGATTGGATGCTACCATATAAACATCTGTCAAAAAGTCATGTGTGAACTTCTTTATATAATTAATGAAAATGAGGTCTATTGCAGACTGTGCCAAGTAAAGCTAGCATGTCACAAGTCTACCACAACTGTGTGGACTCATAGTAGCAGTTTGGGGTGCATGGTGATCTTTGGTGAATAATCAAATAGTTCCCGATACAAATCGAAAAGTAATTTAAGTCCCATCACTAATACTACTATTATGACATTAATTTATTTTTTGGTGCCTAAAAGTATCGTATTGTAACCACATTGGTGGCGGATGAGAAAATGCATGAATAATTGGAAAAGCCATTAACATTTTTTGATTCCAGCTACATGCTGTCCAGCTTGTAAAGGCATACATATATATATATATGTGTGTGTGTGTGTGTAAAGCTCACTTTGACCGCCACTGTTTCCATTGTCTTGCACATTTTTCAGTCTGAAGGGTCATATACAATAAGCCTTCTTCAGTTCATCAGTATGATACATGTATACTTATTATCATAAATGTTACGTTATGTAACTATTATGTAACAATGTTACTATTATTCATTTGACAGCCAGTAGTTTTGAAGTGCAGTTCATTTAGTAGATAGTGTTGCTTACATAAAGCCTTTTCTATGACATTTGTGTTCAGCAACATTACTCCTTCATCTTGTCTTGCTACAGTGATACAGTTTGTGCTGATTCAGAGGAAGAAATCACTGTTCTTGTGGGCTTAAAGAGAAATCATTAAAATCATACTACTATCACTTGATCTGGGTATTGTAGTGGAGGAGATGTTACCACCATAAACCGGCTGTACAATAATGTAAATTCAGTACAGAGTGGTATATGTATAGTGGGCTACACTCCTCCTGCACAAAATAGTTATCCTGGCGAGCTCTGCAATGCGTCCAGCATGGCTTGTATTTTTATATTGCTCCCGCTCCCTAACCACGTCTGCTCTCTGGCTCTCCTCCAGTGTGCCCAGATAGGTACCTTTCAACTTGAATTTTGTTTTTGGGGAGGTGAAGTGGAAATATTGGGATAGTAGGATAGCTTTTGAGTGAAGATGGTGTTGGTACAAAGAAAGTTTGGCCTTTGTGTGCCGTTGTTGGCTATGTGCCAGCGCACAATGGCATGCATCGCATTTCAGGTTTTTCATATGTTCTCCGTCAGATGCCTAATTATGTGACAGTAGAACTCTACTTCACAAGTTACAAGGGTTTCCACTTATAATAATACCGTAATACTAGAATTTTAGGCTCGATACCAATACCCAGGAAAATAATTAATATTCAATACCATTTTCAGTACCACAGGGAAAAAAATGACAAAAAAATTAAGAGGCATTTTTTAAAACCAAGATTAGAACAATACAAACACAACAACGAGCTGTTTTTAAGTTGTCTGACGTAGTGTAACAAAAATACAATAATGTAACTGCTAACATAACTGGTGTGTATATATGTTATATATACACACAATTATGGTTTTATAAATAGACAAAGAGAGAGTGCAAAAAGACAATAATATTTTTAGGTTGTCTGAGGCAGTGCTATGCTTCTGGTGACTTGGCTCCGTATTTTCACTGATGAGCAAATAGACTTGCTAAGGTAGGCTCCTGCTGTTTCTGCTTAGTTGCTTAGAGAGTTGCTTAGACTTTTTACAGCATCAACCTGGGACTTTAAGGGGAAAATAACACTTTTTAGACACAAATAATTGTGTTATCCTGTTAAATTAATAATGTTTATTGCAGATGGGCAGGACTGATAACCTTTGCTGCCTACCTCCCACAATAACATTATCCATAGCTGTTAGCTGCTACCTTACTGATAACAAACAGCTAATGTGGCTATAGGGTAGTTTCTAATAGTTAAACAGCAAATGTTACTGTGTGCACTGACCAGGTTAACATTTATGATAACTGTTAAATACTGCAGTGCTGGTGAATCTGATCTTTACTGACTCTAAATTCTTGTAAAAGTGTTAAGTGTTGTGAATGTCAACTAGCTTTTACTGAGCCTGTGTACCTGGCTGTCTGCAGTGGTATTGTGTGAAGTTGTGTGTCAACGGGGGAGAGGCAAAGATGGCACTGTTGGTATCGATACTACTGCAAGTGAGCACCTAATCTGATATTAATTTCTACTAACGATTAATATCTGAGTATCATTTTTTTGACAACTCCACAAGTTACCCTTGTGAACTTGGAAACTGTGCATTGAAAACTCTTTTTTGACCTCTGCTTCATAGCTGGAAATCCAGCTTTCATCATGAGTGATTAACCCCAACATGAAAGTTTGGTCAGTTTTCAGAGAACTTGATGATTCTTCCCCTCAAGTTTGGGGTCTATTGTGAAATCGCACAAGATGGGCAAGTGGTCAGAACAGCAATCTAACAGCAATCTAAATGGGGAGTTCCACACAGCAGTCTAATAGCAACCACATGGTTCTAATGTGCACAAGGTGACAACCTGATTATGGTATGTTTCATTATATTGTGTGGAGTCACAGAACTTTATTATCATGTCTCACATGAGGTCAGAAAACCATAATTGCAAATCAAGGTTTATAAGGTTTTACCAGACAAATTATACTGTCATCAATAATTTCAAAATGCTCTGTTTTAACCAAAAACCTTTAAAAAGTGTCAGAATTTCTTTAGTTTAAAACAAGCATAACTCCACAAAATTCTTTACAAAGACATCCAGCATACCATGTTTGGATGTTTTGGTTATGTTCAGAAACATGCCAAGTTCAGTATCAAAGAAATGGCAATCTCTGTTTTTTTTTCACTCGTATTTCCTCTTTTGTTTTTGTCTAGCAAAGGCCACCTTTTTGCTGTACTGACAGCCTCCCACCACATCCTGTGGCCTTCTGCCCAGATCTACAGGGAGGGCTTTCTGGCAGTGCTTTAGTGAAAGCCTTCCACTATATCATTACTTTATCACAGTGTGATTAAAGCAGATCTGATTTGCATATACCAAAGGACGCAATTCAGAGACTTTGCCCATTATTAAGGCATTGATGAATAATGATCCACCATGAATGGTGAAACTGTAATTTAACAACTTTGTGATGATATCTTCACAAATGCCAACTTTCGGTGCCAATTCAAGAAGTGCCATACCCTTAATGTAAAAACTGAGGTTTAATTAGACTTTTGTGTCTGAAAAGTGAATGCAGAAGTACCCTTTTTCTCCTCTGGTTTCAATAGGAAGTCTGAATGTATAAAAACCTTCCTTCCTCCCTTGCAGTATGACCTCAATAAACACTTTCCTAATGAGTTTATGATCTCAGTCGTTAGCTTTGAGTCTTATTGAATACAGCATGTTGATCCTTTTCTAAGGTATGCTCCTCATTAGAGACAAAACAATAATAATACAGAGTATGCTTTACCATGTGATAAATCACTAGCCAATGAGCAGTATCCCAATTTCACAGTAAGATCCACACTTAGTTCCTTTCAAAACACCAAGCACTGGTGAAAACCCTTCTGTTAAGGCTTAATGAGAATTCACTAACCAATGGGTGATGTCACGGTGGGTTTTTTTCACTTAATCTTGATCTTTCCATTACTTTGGAAGATGTGTTTCCATTGCTGTGCCTTTTTTTGTCCAAAGTTGTCTTTTTTTAGAGTCATCTATTTTTTTTAAATATATTAACTTGCAAACATTAATCAACAGCAGCATTAGGATCATTCACAGACGACTCAAATGGCGCTGAATTTTATTGTAATAATAGTGCGTGTCAAGGTCTGGGATCTATGAACAACATGTTGGATGTAGGAAGGATGGGCAGCTTTGGCATTTCAGTAGAAATATGTTGAGGCCATGAAAACAGCTAGAAATCACCAGAGACATCTATGAGCATACTGGACAAACTCAGTCACAATTTTCCACACTAGAAAGAGTTCCTAAGCCTTCACTTTGGTTATTTAGTTGGGTTACAATATTAAAAGATTGCCTCCTATTCTGAAAACCTTTTCTCCAGATCACTACAGTATACAGTGGCCTTGAAAAAATGACAATCTCTTCTTGCTGATGATCAGACTTTTCTTTGTGCTTCTCTTTGGGTCAATGCCAGACTCCCTAGCTGTTGGCTTTCTGGAATTTTTGTCAGCATACTTGTAGGCCAAATGTCACATTGTATTTTCTGATGAATGCCAACGCTTCTGATTGTTGATGGAATTTTTCTATTTTCTACTTTGAGATGGATTCAAGATGCTACAAATTTGAGATGTCTCTGTAAATCAGCAGTAACTCACTCTGTCTTTAGAAGAGGGCCCTAAAGCAACAGACAAATCTCATCTTGAAGCATAATGTTGCACAAAGCAAAGATTTTCTCTCATGCATTCATTTCATTGCTCTGCAGCAAAGCAGCACCCAGACAGTGCTCACACTCGCCACACCAATACCCATCATGCATTTGTTAGAGTGTAGATACGGGAGGGGAGGGGAGTGGCTGAAAAATCGACAGGCATAGTAACAAATGGCAGGCAACCAGGTTGTCAGCTCACAGAGGCTGCCCTTCACGGGGGTACTGGTAAATGGACATGACAGAGAAGAGGAGGAAGACAGAGAGAAGGGCATGATCAGGGCATGGTTACTTCATGTAATCCTGAATCCTGCAAAGAAGGAAGATTCACACACCAACTGAGTCACACTGCTTGTCCTTCAAAGATTGGCACCAGATATACAGCATTTGTAGTCTCAGAGCATTCAAGTTCTTTGGACTAGTGTGCAAAAAGTTCTAACTTTCAAAAGTATTCTTTTTTATTAACTTGAAATTGTGTTTGATTTCAGTGTTTCTTGCTGGAAATCTCTAATTCTAAATGATGCCTAGATTTTATTGCTTTTGTTTTTATATGTTGTTAAAGGGAGGGTTTACAAGATGGTAGTGGCTATGATGTATGGTTTTAAGACAGTGGCACTAACAAAAAGACAGGAGGTTGAGCTGGAAGCGGCAGAGCTGAAGATGTTAAGGTTTTCGTTGGGAGTGACCAGGATAGACAAGATAAGAAATGAGTATATCAGAGAGAGAGCTCAGGTTAAGTGGTTTGGAGACAAAGTTAGAGAGGTAAGGCTGAGATGGTCTGGACATGTGCAGAGGAGGGATAATGGATATATTGGACAAAGGATGTTGAATATGGAGCTGCCAGGCAGGAGGAAAAGTGGAAGACCACAGAGAAGATTCATGGATGTAGAGAGTTTTCAGTAAATCAGGTCTTCATGGGCTTTAAATAAGATTATCAGAAAATGTCACAAACCAATTACAGATATTAGTATAGGTTACATATAACCATTTTTCATATACATAGTGTAAGAGTTTTTTTTCTCCAAATTTTCCCTTAAGAAATTGGTAATTATAACGACTGATATTTGTCATTAGATGTTATTTTTAAGGCTTACATTTAAGGGCATTGCAAAGTATAAATGCAGAAGTGCATTTAGTCGCAGTATGCTCTGTCTATGGGTGATGATCTCATTTTAGCTGATAGGCCGCATACAGCCCAATTTGATCTCAAGTGGGTTGATCAGTAAAGAAGTACAAATATGTTCTAAAAATATTCACATTAAATTGAAAATCTGTCATTTTAAGTATTTAATATCTGTGTTGTAATGGACCACACATATACATGTTTTTATTTATTCATTAAAGAGTAAAGACTTCATGAAAGAGTATAGATTTTTTGTAAAGACATAATGCCTGTTTATTAGTCATTTTCACTGAAGTGAATAATCCCTTTTCTAGGAAAGACATGGAAGGACATAGTAAATGAGTCTAAATATGTCCACTTGTTTTATGCAAATCTTTTGTTTGACATTTTAAATATTTTATTAATCCATGTTCCTCAGATTAATCCAGGCATATATTTACAGTATATTGAGTAAACAGGCTATGACATGGTTCAGTAAAATTCCTAAAGGATTATTTACAATAGGGTACACTGTAATTAACCTAATAAAAACCAAGACCATTTTCTAGTAACACGCAGCAAGCAAGCTTCACCTACTGTAGCACACAAAAGCCATTCACTAAAGGAGCAGTCAGGATGCTTTATAAAGTCTAATTAAACAGTCAGTGCTAGCAGACTGGAGCTACGTTAGGAACAACACACTGATTGGCTTTGTCATCACCACTGTTGATGACAATTACATACTGGTGTCATTGTGCTTTGTGTAACAGTATTATACATGCAGGACCTGAAATAACTATCATCAGCTTAACTAGTAGCCAACAATAAGAGTGTAACAGATGAGGTTTTCTTCTGTGGACCAAAGTGCTGCATTAAAAGAACTGCAGAGAGAACAGATACAAAAATGTATGATCAGTAAGAAGTTTTTAAAATGTGTGAAACACATTTCATCTACTTGTTACAGTTTCTCAAATTACACTTTAAGTTTAGCTGAGACATAACCCTCTAAGACATAGTAGAAGGGTGTAGTATTTATATACATTGGCCCCTATGGCAGAGCCAAGCACTTTATATATAGGGGTGCAAGTGCTGAGACTCTTACTTGTATGGGCGTGGTACAGAATCTGTTTCATTACTTTATTTTTGTGTTTAGAAAATCACAATAAGCCAAATAGGTTTTTTTTGTCATTTGCTTGTGCAGGCAAGCAGCTACTCTACAAACAATGAATACGCTTTTTTTTAGTATCCTTCAGTTGATTAGCAACCATTCAAGATGTTTTTAAAGCTATTAAAAGTCAATAAAATTGCAATTGGGTAATTGCAAAGTTACAGTGTGTCTATGTGGGAATAACAGGCATAGAAAAATGTAATAGCAAAAAAGTTCTCCTGTGAATGTGTGTGTGTGTGTGTGAGTGTGTGTGTGCGTGTGTAAAAGCTGTACAATTTTACTAAATCACTGCAATTTGCCAGTTATCTTTACTAGTACCCTTAACATAACAAAGGCAATATGATAAGGGGGGCACCTCAATTCAACTTTATCTATAGTTCATTTTCTGTAATATATTAGGATATTTATATATTGAGTTATTGTATTATTAGAGCTTTTTGTAATATTTTGTAATTTGTAATATATTGTATTATTTAATATTGGTATTTTAACTTGTCAATTACTTTCTTACTGTCCTGGAGCAACTGTGACCACATAATTTCCTCTGGGATTAATAAAGTATTCTGATTCTGATTCTGATAGCTGTACAGCATTTTGATTGGGTTGTACGTATAATATCCTCATATAAATAAAGTTATCCTGCATACTGTATAGTTAAAATGAACTCAGGTTAAACCAGACAAGACATTACAATACTGTGCCATTTTTTTAACTTGTACATTTAAGTACTTTTGTACTTTTATTTAAACTAAGAATGCAGGACTTTTTTTAGTACCAGCAACCATTTGAAACACTTTGAAACACATTTAAAGCCAATTAGTCAGTAAACTGAAATAAAAAGCAAAGTATTGATAGTATTGTTTTAGGAATTTCAAACAATTAGGGTAAAATATTCAAACAGTAGCTTATACTTTTGGTCCCACAGTGTTTGAAGTTGTCATTTTGCTGCAGTGATGCAACCTGATATCATTGGTGAATGTTGGTACAGCCCTGAATCTCGGCATCATCGTCTACACATCATTAAGGGCGTTATTCACGTTTGTTTCATTTGATGACTCAAAAGTACTAGTAAGTTATAGTAATATGAATTCACATCTCAGGGCAGTGACATGAATCACTGGTTTAGACAGTGATTCATGTCACTGTTTTTGCATGATTGGCAAAAAAAAAAGAACAAATGCATTAAAGCTTTGAGAAACCCCTGTGATTGGATGAAATTTCATAGACTTCCCATTGTGTTGGAAAAAAATGCACCACGTTGGCTACAGCTGTGGGGGTGCAGAAGAGGCACTCAACAGGAGTAGAGTTGGAGGAGTTGTCATGCCAGACTGTGACCTGCAGGGATCTAGCTCTGCACACAGTTTCAGTATCACCTCCCAGACTTTTCTCATCTGAAACAGTCTCCATAGTAAACTTGAAGTCGCTTTGTCTCATTGGACAGTGGTGAAAATCGTACCAGGGATTTGATTGGTCATATGCAGCTGTGTCTGAGTGGCTCTGCTCTCAGGCAGATTTGTCCACATATCTGAGCTTTGTTGGCCAATCATTAAAACACACACACACACACACACACACACACACACACAGATCTACTTTATTAAGTCATTACGTTGTCATTCACCTAAAATGTGTTATTTTAATTTTATTGTAATATGTGTGTTTTGAAGGTTTGTTTTTTCTTGTTTGTTTAGTTTGTTTAGTTTTCCCTCCTCTTTTTATTAAATATCAAACATTTACAACATGTTCTTCTTCTGGTAGGCAACACTAAACACTAATTCCTGAAACCTGTCAGGTGGTACTAATACTTTTGGTGTTAAAATGACTGGTTTTAGTAATGCCTAAAGGAGTTATCTTAAACCTTTAACAAATGTTTTTTCACACTGCCTGGAGCTGCTGAAAACATTTACAAGATCCTTATGTATTTCATTGTGGAGTTTTTTTCCCCCCCATTTTGAAGGCAACTCTGTTCAGACTTGTTTGGGAGTTTGATAATTCAATGTGAAGGGACCATTTTTAGCTTTTCAGAATTGTGTGGTCTTCCTATTTCTGCAAGCCTCTTCTGTCGTAAAAAATGTTGCACTTTAAGATCAAGCAGAATGTCGCTCAGCTCACTCAACATGAGGCAGAATTATCAATGTAAAAAAATCAATTCATGTTTTAACCAGAGCTTTTCCCAAATTCTACTGTTAGTTGATTTGGACACAGATTCTTGGAGAAATCACCCATATTTGTAATAGTTGTAACCTTGGCTTAAAGCATTGGTTAGTTTCCACTTTTTTCTAAACCACAAGCTAATTTTCATACATGAGCCAACCAGAATCCAGAATTCTTAGTGGCCATAATATTAGATAATTTGTGAAAGAAATGTCAGCAGTTGAGAAACTTAAAAAATTTCAAGTCTTAGAAATGTTCTTGTTATCTGGCCTCAGTCTTCATCTTTTAATTTTATTTTTTGATATAGTTTGGTTTACTAGAAAATTCAAAAACTCACCCATGAGTACAGCTTTTATTTCAGTTTTGCTGTTATTTTATTTTATTTTCTCCTTGATGCTGCTGTGAAGGAGGTCAAGTTTAGAATAGAACGATCCAGTTCATGCGATGAAAGCCTTGATCTCTGTATCAAACACAAACCAAACAGTGAGCTCAGTGTATCAAAACTCCCTGTGGAGTGTTGCAAAAATCCAGAAAATTTGCCTCCAAACCTCCTGAAGCCACACAGCTCTTTTAGTTGCTGTCATAATCTAAATTGCCATTTACAAATAAAAATAAATGTTTTATGTATGTAATGAACAAGACCACTGACAGGCTTGAGCTTTAGATGTTACCTGAATGGCGTAGATGAACACGGGAGAGGGGAGGGAGGGGAGTTTAGCAGAAGCTTTTATTTTCACAGCTCTTCCTTTGAGAATCAATACAGCCTTAAACATGCCCATTATATGCACAGATTAACAGTGTACAATCATCTGTATCTACGTACATTGTCATTAACTCTGCACATGCACCATTCTGTTGCATTTGATACTAACATTAGCATTTACTTATTGTTATTGTGCACTTGTGAATACTGCTTCAGAAAGTGTTATCTGAGCTTCTTTCCGGTTTTGTCCGCACAGCAGACTTTGATTTTACTCCTTTGCTTTCACTGAGCTTATCGGCAAATGGCACCAAGTGAGCCGTTGATGCAGCGCTGTCCAATCAGCTGCAGACACACACCCTCCACTTCCTGGTCTTTATCGACCCATGACATCTGATTTGAGTGAGAGGAGTGCAAATGCCCCTTCCTCTCATCTTGTCTTTGCATTGTCCTTTTCTGAAATGGCTGACACATTTGCGTTTATTTTAATCTCACTGTGTTTTCTTTTTCTTTTTTAATTTGTCCACATTTCCTGAAGAAATAGCAGAGCCAATTAGATAACTCACTCTCGGAAGGATGGGATCATTAAGGCAGGAATATAACAGAAAATATACAGGAAAAAGAGAAATGAATGTATTAAGACTATGAAAATGAGTGAAGTAGGCCTATAAGCATTATGAAGATGTCTGTCAGACAATAGACAGTGGCAGTAACGGCACTCGGCTTTCAGCGGCAGCACCAGCTGTGCCCGATCCGAATGGGCACTGGCAGGGATTCAGCTCAAGAAGGGTCAGATGAGGACACAAACAGAGGGGAGGGGGGTGGAGTATGTTTGCAGGGCAGGCAGAGAGATGGAGAGAGGGGAAAAATGATTGTGAGGAAGGAGGCGGGTGGAGGAGGAGGAGAGGAGAGAACGAGGGAGCGTTTGGTACGATGAAGGAAACAAAAGGACAGCAAGAAAAGCAAACAAAAGCCTGTGCGGGAGGGTTAGACCAATGAATTTGTTTGCTGATATACAAAGGCAATATAGACTTTGTGGTAGACACAGATGTCCTTAAGTCATCATCCAGCTCTAATTTGACAGATATGATCCAGCTTGTTTGCATTACATCATGTCTTAGTAGAAAGTGTGGTACCAAATCATGCTTTTGTGAATACCTTCCTGTGTGAAAGAGGGTTTTTCTTCCACTAAAAATTCTAAAAACTCATTGTCACTTGTCACCTCAGACTTGTCTATATCATTTAACACTGATTACATTGCAATTACATTGTATATAGGGATGCTCTGATTGGGAATTTCTGGGCCAATACACAGATTAGGCAGACAGCCAATGTAAGTTTTGGGTTTTTTCCAGGAAAACAAAGAAGTCGTTATTGTAGAAGATGACTGTCTTAAGTATTTCAGCCCTTTTTCATGTTATCTTTGAGCACAAATTCAGTTAAATTATATTATTATATTATATTTATGAAACTGGATTTCAGAAATTTTACATATGTGATGCTGTCACATTTTAAATATTGTTTTTTAGGCTATGTAATTATACAAAGTTTTTTAGACATTTTATGGCAAAAGTGGGTGAAGGGGAGGTCGAAATCCCCCCTCATAATCTCACCAAATTAAAATAAAACAAATTAAAATAAAACTTTCATTATTTGTTGCGTCTTGGATCTATCTTTATCTATCAGTCCCCCTGATAGATAAAGATAGATCCAGTTTCTATCTACATTTCCTATCATGTCTGCCTGCAGCTTCAATTTCAATCCTCTTAGCCTTGTCTTTTCCCAGTGCAAAAAAGAGACTCCCAATCTTATGAAGAAAACACCATCAGAGGGGAGGCTGCCAGGCCAAGCCAACAAATGCTGAGTAATGCAGAGGGGTCTTTCTTTACTTGGAATTGCCTGCCAAATAAAAAAAAAATAGTGAGTAATTAGTAAATTAGTGACCATGCAATAAATTAGTGACCATGTAGTACAAGTATGTTAAGGAGGTTGGCATCCCAATAAGGATTAGGAAAACAACTGATAAGTTCATTCTTGGTTGTCCTCAGCAGACACTTCTTTTTTGACTTATTTCTGATCCCCTTTAATAAATATTATAGAGGTGTTTCTGTATCTTTACATTTTTGGAGTTCTGGTTTTTCAATAAATCCCTGTACTGTAAACATTTGATTTTTGAACTGTGCTCTCTTCACCTCCAGGAGTCCTTTGCAGGCCTCTGTCACTAAACAGATACAAAATGGGACACATTGCTGAATGACATTGCAGTGTATTGTCATTTTAAGAGAATTCCACTCATTGGTCCCAGGAGCGCAACACAAAAGGCAGGCTGTATAAAGCAAAAGACGAGCTTTATTTACAAAATGCAGGTTCAAGGTTACAAAAACCAGGCAAAACAACAAAGCTTAGGACTCACGCTAAAGCTGAATTCAAAGTACAGGCAAAGGTTCAAAAAACAAGAACTACAGAAACACAATCCTGAAAAGCAAAGGCATAAAGAAAATCTGGCATATGACTATCCTGGTATACACCACGGGGTTGAGTAGCAGAGTGGAAACAGGTGAGCAGACGGGGGCAGGGAAGATAAGTGATCCAGCAGGTGGGATTGGCTGGTTTGAAGAGTAGATAATAGGAAACTGAATGAATAACTGAATAAAAGACAGAAAACCAGAACCATGACAAATGTAGTTTCAAGAGAGCCACATTACCTCAATCTATTTCAAAAAGGGACTCCTTGGTGTACAGTTTAGGGAATGTCTTCAGATATTTTTTGGCTGCATCATGTTCTGGTCTATTGAGACACAAAGAGATTGGTTTCTGCGTCCTTTATGATGGATTTTTTGTAGAATGTTGCTGCCAAATGGCAAAAAAAGATCCCTTTTTTTCTTTACAGGGAATCACAAAAGCTGTCAATTATTATAGATCTTTTAGGTTGTGCACAAAATTCTGACAAAAAAAGCTGTGTCAGAACCATCTTAAAATAATGTCTACATTGAACCAGTTCTATGTAATAGAAATGGGGAAAAATTATCACCCAAAACAAGATCCAGATGCAGAAATGCATCTAAAACCAAGCTTTTAATGATCTGTGCTGGATTTTTTTTTTTACTTGTGTGACCCTATTCTGCTAAAATCCAGATAAATGAGACCTGGCATTGTGCCGTTGGTCTACTTGAGGTCACTGACATTAAAATGTTTTAAAAATGTGAAATCTAAAACTTGAAAAAACAAGTGAGGTGGACTATAGTTCTACTCTCCAATGTTAGGACGGCCAGTGTTGGACCGTTGCAGTGCCGCCATTTCATGTCAAATGGACTCTGGGGAAGATTAGGAGA
The DNA here is from genome assembly GCA_015108495.1 of Heterochromis multidens. Taxonomy (NCBI): domain Eukaryota; kingdom Metazoa; phylum Chordata; class Actinopteri; order Cichliformes; family Cichlidae; genus Heterochromis; species Heterochromis multidens. The sequence goes on along the minus strand of VUQS01029783.1, from coordinate 24,547 downwards.
TACTTTTGTCAGACAGACTGTGGCTGAATAGACAGAAAGAAAGGGGAAATTTAGAGAGTTTGAAAAAGAAAGAGGCAGAGCAAATGAAACTGGACGATGAAGAGCCATGGGGAGACCGAGTGAAAGAAAAGGGGTTGAAGAGGGAGGGAGAGGTAAGCGATAGAGAGAAGGCCAAATGTGTCTGGGAAAGTTTTGGAGCTGAGGTGCATTGTGGGAGAGCAGACAGTGTGTCTGGGGGGTCTGAGGTGTGGATTAATGCCAGCGATTGGAGGAGGGCTGCCGCAGTTGTGCGTGAGCAGAATATCAGACGGAGGGAGAAGAGAGGAGAGAAGATGGAAAGGGTACAGACACAGAATTTTGGAAAGGGTGATATTCTCCGCCTGCAGACACTAAAGACAAGCCACTCATGTTGCATGAAAGAAAGTGCCAGTAAACTTGAACAAAAATGTAAAACGGCGTACTTACAGAATCCTCATTTGCATGGAATTTAAGTCATAAGCAGCTGTTTAAATGAAAAAGATTAATCTTGAAGTCTGCAGAGAGCTGCTACAGTCAGCCATGCTTAAAGTCCAAGGCAGTAAGACTCAGGCCTGGGTTCATCAGGTGCGTTTGAGGCAAAACCCATAATCCATGATCTATGAAATGGCACCATACAACTTTCATTTCTGCATGAAAAGCAATTTGAAAGGATTATGAGGACTGCAGCAAACACATCTTATGAACGCCAACTCAGGCTAAAGGCTTGACACAGTAAAATTTCATTATAGCAAGATTATTTCAGATCTACTTTGAGTTTAAAGTGTATATTTGTTTTTATTCCCTGAAGGAAACTTCATGCTAGTTATCTGTATGCTAGAGGTTGGACTGAAGTTGGTAAGCCAAGGCCACTGAAGGATGGACTACAGATCATAAGAATAGAAAACTGACAAGTTAAGCGAGGCTTCTTCAGAGGGCAGAAGTGCAGAACAAGCTGATTTGCTGATTTGCTGATTGTATGCTTGGCTTGTTTGTTATCCTGTTTTGGCTAGGCTATAATGGTGGTCCACAATGGCAAAAACTGGTAAGTTGGGAAACTCTTTTGGGAAAGTTAGCAGACCTATACTCAGGTATGAAGATTTAACTACTTGTCAAACTCTGTAGGAGAAGCAGAGAAGTTTCTTTGCCTAGCTAGAGCAACTCTGTGTAGCATTCTCTACAATGGCTGTTAAGTTCTAAAAAAGGAAGAAAGTAGCTACTGAATCACAGCTTGTTAAACATACCCCAAACAAATTATTGCAGTGTATATCCAAAAGTCTTCAGTACTCAGATCGAACAATAGCTGCGTGGTAAGACTTGATCCTTTTTTGATGTCCATAATTCTTCAACTTCTAAATAATAAAACTGCTTAATTTGAATAATATAACTGCTGTAAAGAGGGACAGCTTTTCTGTGGATTATTTTCAGTGGTGGTTGTACTGCTGTGTACTCCTGATTCAAAATCATAGATATTTATTTTTGACCATGGGAACATATGTCATTAAATAACAGGTTCAAGCTTCAACTCTGCTTATTTTTCGGGCTTTGGAGCATATCCTTCTGTCTTGCTGTAATATATTGAACTTACTGAGGTTCATCTTCCAGTGTTCATTGTCTTGGCATGTGCAAGGACTAAAAGTAGTACGGATAAAAGGATGTAAAGTTATGCTTGCAAATTAGTCATGCTAATAATACTAATAATAATACCAACCTCACTGAAGGCAATCCCTTTCTCTGGAAATTACATTTCTGTTCAGTTTTTCAGCATAACTTTAAATGGCATAATAAATTGTGGACTGCCAGCAAGTATTTAGTATAAATGTTCTTACCTTCTTTTTTTTAAATTATCAATGGCTGCAAGCTTCTTAATAACAACTCATGTAGGTCCAATCACCAGTTTAATAATTTCCCTTAGGCTCCATTCCTTTTCCCAGAAATTCAGCTGCTATGAATGAGTACTTAATTTATAAAGTTGCAACTCTATATTTTTATCCATAAAGACAGCGCAGACATAAAGACTACACACCAGTGAGCCAAAACATGACCACTCACATGTGAAGCAAGCTAGTGAAATAGATAGCACTGAATATCCCGTAACGAGTTACTGAACGGGATGTGGGAGAATTTCTAAAGACTTTAGAGACTTTGACTAGGGCCAAATGGTTGTAACCAGACTATCAGCAAGGCTTATGGGATGCTCTTGGTGTGTAACAGTGGTCTGAAGAGGGATAAACTATGGACAGGTTATTGGGCAATGTGCTGATTTGCAACGGCTCTGACTTTAAACTTCTGTGACTTGCTGGATTTGCTGCTAACATTTCAGTGCCAGGTACCACATGGCACCTTCACATGGGGAGGAAGCTGGATGGTACTTAATGATGGATGGACTTAATAAAAAAGAATTACAACAATTTGACCTTCTTCGTCACATTAGTACTTGGTTTGAATTAAATGGTACAACACTTTGATAGGTAATACTTGCATTTTACAGTGTGGCCACCTTTTTCTTATTTTTCAGTGCCCCATGTTTATTTTAAATATAGGCAATAATTCCCAATTTCAGAAAAACTCATTCTAATGAGTGAGTACTGAATGATGACCCCTTGTGGCACAAACTGGGGCTGTTTGCAGAATGACAAAGTGTCAAAAACCATCCAGTTAAGGCACAACTGCTTTAAGCTAATCCTCCTGTATTTTTAGTACATGGAATAAGGTTAAAAAAGACCACATTTATTTAAAGCTCTGAGGCAGTTTTAAGTGGAATCTTGAATATGATACAATCAAATATGTCTGTGGATTGGTAAAGGTTTGGCATAGTTGAGTGCTTGGGTCTCTGCCCACAAACTGTGTAATGGGATCCACAGATGCGTTATTTTCGGACAATCTATTTCTTACACTTGAATACCCAGAATTCCTGTAATGTGATGTCAGCATGCAGCATACCGCTATTTACCAAAACAGCCAGTCTGTAATACCAAAGAATACCAGACAGATGAGGGAGGAAAAAGTCAAATCAGTCATTCCAACTTTCTGTGAATCTCAAGAAGATGACTTATACTATACTTTTACACTTGAATTCTTGAAGGTGTCTGCACCTTCTACCTGAATTTAATTTGGAAAAAAAAAACAGTAAACTTGCAGCCCCCCCAGTTAGGAGTGCGTATCTCAGCTTTTGCAGCTTAAATTGAAACTATCTCTCCGTCCGTGAGTGCTGTATTGATTCAGTTGCTACCCACTTATGTCCTATAATGGAACAGAGCTTATATGCTGTCACCAGCATTTAGAGAGCTGCACCTCTGTACCTGATAATTCTGAGATTAAAAACATGACACACAAGTCCACTGTTCCTGGTCTTTGCCCAATGTCGGCCACTCTCACGGTCTTATTACTGGAGCTGGATGTTATCAAAAGATATCGGTGACAGAGGACATTTTTTGCAGTATTATGATACAGTCAAATCTGGAGCTGCTCCCGAGCTGTGAAAGGCAGGCATATGGAGAAATGGTCTGTATCTGTGCCTCGGTAAACCAGAGCCAAGTCCCGAAATGACTCCTTCTTTTCTATTCGCAGCTGAGGCTAACTAAAGATTGGTATTTGTTTTTGGTGCGGGGAAGCTTTCCAAGAAATGTGTGTGTGCATGTGTGTATTTCTGTATATACACTCGTTAGTGCATCCACAAGTGTGTGTACGTGCATGCAAGTCAGTCTGCTTCTGGCTGTGTGGGACGCTCTGGGAGATGAGGATACGTGTGTGTGTGTGTGTGTGTGTGTGTGTGTGTGTGTGTGTGTGTGTGTGTGTGTGTGTGTGTGTGTGTCTCCAAGTGTTTGTGTCGGAGTAGTAGGGCATTTTGGGAAGAGAAGGACTGAGTGAGTAGTAGCTATACCTGGACTCTACTGTCCTCCT
>VUQS01029783.1:0-11828 GCA_015108495.1 Heterochromis multidens | reverse complement strand
TTGTTTTCTGTTTGGAAAATGGACAACAGCGAGGTGGAAAAAAGAGAAAATGGACTACTTTCTCTTCCCCCACCCCACCCCCCACCCCCCACCCCGCCTGATACAGAGGAAAAGTGGGCCTCTGGCTGTAAGCGATTACAGCTGTGAGGCAAATTAATGGATGATCTCTCCCTCTCTCCTCTTTCTCCTTTGTTTTTTTTTTTTATGTTTTCCCTTCTGCCAATCAGCATGGGTAGGAAAAAGAAAAAGATTGAGCGAGACTATTTGGGAAGAAGAGAAGAGAGAGGAGGTATGTTTTTTTTTTTCTCCTGTCTTCCCTCCTTTCCACCTCTGCATGTGATTTGAAAGAAAGGGGAAAGAGAAAGTGGAGCGAGACAAGAGATCAGCAGGCACATTGGTTTTTGTCCTTTAACTTGGGTGTGTGTGCTTTTCCTCCCCCTTTGTCACCAACCTGCGCCTGGGACCTGCAGGTTTGGATACAAAGTAAGTAGAGGCTTGGGTGCAAGGAAAATCAAATGAGTCTGTCACTTGTGTGCGTGTGTGTGCGTGCGCACATCCCCCCCACTCCCCACTCCTTTCTTGCCCCTCCTCACCCCTCTTCACGTCGGTGAGGCAGAAGCTGGCATGCTTCACTGGCTGCAAGCACTGATTCTGTGGCTCAACTCTCGCTCTTTTCTTTTATGTCCTTCTCTCACTGCATCTCTTTCTCTTGTCGTCTACCTGTTCTATCTAACCTTTAACTATCGCATCCTTTCAGCATTTTGTTTTCCTGGGAATCGTCTCACCAACTCTCTTGTGCGACTGTCCTCACTTGCTTGCTCTCGCTCCGTGTGTGTGTGTGTGTGTGTGTGTGTGTGAGTGAGTGAGTGAGTGAACGAGAGAGAGGAGAGAGAGCAAAGTGATAGAGGGAGAGGGAGCGTGCACATGGTTCATTCCAGCTCAGTCCTACCACCCATCCTCATCTTTCTTGTCTCCGTGCCTCTCGCTGTTTATTCCGCCTGACTTTAAGCAGCTCGCAGCACTGACCAGCCTCAGCTTTGTGCTGCTTTTAAAAATTTTTCCTTAAATTAAAAAAAAAAAAAATCCCTTTTTCTGAGCATTACTGGAACCTCATTGGCGTGCTGTAAGTTTAAATCTGAGCTTTCTTTCTCTCTGTCTCCTTTTTTCTTCCCCTCCCTGAGCAGGCAGTGAGCTAGAAGAACAGCGAGCGATTGGGGCATCCTGGATCCAAAGGGGAGGGTGAGTCGATACCAACAAATTCTCTTCCTCTCTGCTTCCCCTCTCAGCTCCCCATCTGTTTCCTACGCTTTAGACCACCATGGTAGCACGAAGGAACTGTAGAGCTTTGTCATCAGGCTTGTCTTTTTCCTTGCGTAGCCTCTCCGGAGGATTGGGAAGCTTGTGCTGAACGGGGATGTGCACTTGTAACCACTGAGCATTCACTGAATGATTTTTGTTGCACTGGGCAAGATATGTCAGTCGGACGAGCATGCAAGTCATCGTGTCAGATGGACTGTGAGATGCTGTGCTGATCTGGCTACAGATTTCAATGCTGAAACTGATGCATCCACACAGGGCTTTTGTTTTGTGCATCTCCTACAAATAACGGTCAATAAAGGACAGACGCAGACTTTCAAAGATCTTTGGACATACTGTACGGCAGCAGGCTCTGTACCTGATTGCAGGAGGCATTTTTCAAAGTGCTGTATTGTTCAGCTGAGGTGGGGGAGGGGGAGAGAGATAGTTGAGGGAGGAGGGCTGGCCAGTGTTGTGTCTGGTTGAGGCTTGCACTTGTTGTATGTTCACGAATGTATACGGGGCTGTGGAGCTTGCAGTTAATGCATAGCATTCTCAGTCGAGCCTGTAAGAGGCAGAGCTCGCTCTGTATGCAGGAGATGTTCTGAGTCCTCATTTGACTTATAAGCAAGTCCAGCACACGGAGGTTATTCTCGTGCAGGAATATGAAAGATTTCCAAGTAAATATAGAGAGGACTTAAAGCAGCTGTGCAATAAGGGAGAAGAGTCCGATTAGAATACGCGTCTTTCTCCATCCCTGAGACCCTAACTTGTGACGTTGTGCTTTCATGTCCACGGGTTAGGCTCTCGGGAGCTGAGAGAGATGCACAGACAGCGCTATCTCCCGCACCTTCCTGCCTCCAACAATGGCGACCAGAGAGGGGGGGAGGCCATGGCGCAGTGAGCTAAGGCGTTAACCATGTCACACTTCTCAGCTTGGCTCACACCCTGGCGTAATGTTGTTACCTGGAGTTTTCGCTAATCTGTCTGCTTCGCCACCATGCTTCATCACATCACATGAAATCAAGTAGAACGTGAGCTGGTAAAATATCTGGGGTTTAGTTGATGGGAATGTAGCAGCATGCATGCTTTTTTAAAGTCATGTGACAGAGCTGAGCCAACCTGAGCTAAAGGTGTGCAGATGGATGACAGGAAGCTATCATCTTGTGACAACTGAGGCTTGATTCCCTTAGTATTGACCATAAACACCATTTGCTGTTACCTGTTTGACCACATAGAAAGTCTTTATGCTAAAGTAGCATTTTGATGAATTTCCGCAGCGTTCTGTGTTTGAGTTTACATGTCACATGGTCTGAGTGCCTACTTAGAGGTAATGACTAATAATGGCTAATACTGAATATGTGCAGTTTTTAGACAAATCAGCTCAGTTACTATTTTTAAAAAACAGCTTTGGGTGGAGCACTAAAGCTAACGATGCTTGCTAAAACCAATAGGTGTTGCTTTTAATGCCAATAGGTGTTGCTCAGTAGCTTATGATGGATAATGCTAATGCTGCAGCGATGGTATTAATCTCATCATGCACCAGTTAACAGTGATAAGTCAAGAAGCACGCCAGTCTTGGAGCCCTTTGTTTTCGCAGCAGGCCTGGATAGCTGCTTGGCTTTTATGACTTGAGAGCAGCACAGAGGGATGTCGAGAGCGTGACTATGACAGCTCTGTACATTATGTGCTTGACCTCACCAAACCCTCGGCAACATTAATGTTAATTCACTCATGCTAACAAAAGCAAAGGTGACAATGTGAAAATGCTGGCAGGGCAGCTAGCAGGGCCTGATTGGGAGCAACCTGGGGCATTTCTTGTCGTTAAACGATGATACCACCACCAACCGCAATACATGAATGAATGTGCAACTGTTGAGTCGATTCTGATTTGAGTCTCATGTCTAGCTGCGACACTTTGTCATCAATAGTAACAAGGATCTTACCCGCTGACTTTGTCGGTTGTAGAGGCACATGGTGGCTCTTTTTTCATGAGCTTTATTTCTGACCCAGCTGCTGGTTAACAGGGTGAGATCTCCACATCTTACTCCCTGCCACCCTGAGGTGGCTCTCAGGAGATCCATTTGCAGCACATAATTTCAACAGCAGCAGCTCTTTGACAACATGATTCTTCAATATTTGCCTTAACTCGTACTTCACCATGTCGTGGCTTTAATGGGGTGTAGCAGGGATGTTGATGATAACAATCTTCATGGATGCTTCCCTTAATTTAAATGGATACTAAACTCCATGAACTTGTGCATTTAATATTTTATCAAAGAAATTCTCTCTAGTTACGTTTGAAGCTGCAAGGCCATTCAGCTGTTACTCCCATAGTAGGATTAGTTATTTGCAGGAGCTAGAAAACTATGGCGGTGACCCTGAAGCTTAATTCATTTTCATCAATAAATGCCTCATTATGACAGTTTGCTTTTAATTCTGCCCTTCAGTTGTGTTTATTATATTGACAGTTATATGGCTACAATGTGCTGATGTGTTCGAGCTTCACTCTATGTCAGTGTATCACCTCTGATCAGAAGATGCTTCCATCATGTTGTTAATGAACCAGTATGGATTTTAACTTGAACCCCTTCTGTGCTGATAATCTGCTGCTTTAGCTCTTCTCTTATGTAACGCCTCTGTGAGCCCCATCCTTCTCTTCTTCTTCTACATTCTCTCTGCCTCCAAATCGTTTTTGATTCGCTCAGCTCACTGAACACACACTAACCTGGAGCAAGTTAGCGTCTAGCCACTAAGCTCCAAAGAAGCTGCAGGCTTGCGCTCTCCATTGTTTGGCTCCTCTGCACACTGTCTGTACACTGTGTCCCCATAGCTAAGCCAGACATGGAGGACAGACACTTACAGTGTGACTGGTGGGCATGTACCAGCTATGATAAGCTGCTCCATCACACAGATTATGTTAGAATCTTTTTACAAATCTGTGAGTTTCTGATCTGGTCAAATGTGGACAAAAATGTGTTTCTGTGCTTGGTTTTCCACAGCAGCCTCAGGAGTGACACTTGTCTTAAAACTTAAAACTCCTGTACCAGAGTATCTCAGGGATTTACTCTATTGTAGTTAGTTTCAGTTTCAGTTTTCAGACACACAAAATTCAGCCTCTCTGGCTGCTCCCAGGGGATGGTCAATTCAAACAATGCAAGCAGGCAGCAGTTGATTACAATCCATTTTAAGGTGGAAGAACTTTCTGTTAAGGCGGACTATGGAAGGTTAACCCTGGCTGACCAAAGTCAATCAAAAGGGAGATGAGTGTGTGAGTTTCTGTGGAAGGTGCATTTGGTGGGTTACTGTGGGGCTATGTCTAAACGGCCTCATGAAAATTGAGTCAGTTTATATCAGAATAAAAGTGAAGTTACTGATCAGAAAGCTCGATTGGCATGCTTTAAAAATGCGTCGATGTAGGCGACAGACGGCTGGCGATGAACCTCTTTGTGGCAGCAGGGACGGTTTCCCTCTGCATTGACTTCAGTCACCAATCTGCAGTTTTTTTTCTGCCACTCCCTTCAACACAGCCTGCTCTCTGCTGCAGGCAGGAGAATCTCATTCATCAATAACCAGTGTGCTTCCTACACTATCTGTCAACATGTCTGTAATGTGGTCTGTGTGTGTGTGTGTGTGTGTGTGTGTGTGTGTGTGTGTGTGTGCGTGCGGGCATGTGTGTGTTCCTCTCACTGCAGAGGGGATCACTACCCCTTCCTTCCAAGTCTATCGGTGAAACAAGATGGCGTCGCAGCTCCACGTGGGTCCTCCCGTGCCGGCTAATGCCCACTACTGATTACATTTGAAAGCAGCGGAGGGCATTTTTTTTCTAATTGTTGCACACCTGGGGCCTATTTTCTCACTGCATAGCTGGAATTGCTGAGGCTCTCGTCAGCTCTGTAGCTTGGCCAACTTTAAGAGATTTAGGATTTGGGGCACGTCCAGAGCTTTCATTGTTTTTCTCATTTTTTTGTCACCCAGTCTGTGTATCAACTGCCAAACTGTATGCTGTTTTGTCTACCATCTGGGCGGCTTTGAAATGTGCTGGTGGGATGGACCAGTGCATTTTCAGCATCACTTGTCATTTGTCTGGGTGTGTATGAGCGCGTGCATGTGTGTATGAGGCGAGTTTAAAGGAGCTTTATGTGCAGCCACACTACACCAGCAGATTAACCAGACTACAGACTAGCTAACCTTATTAATTTGAAAGTCTAATATCGCTTACAGTGTGTCAACAGTCACACACACACACACGTGTGCATGAAAAAACTCTTCCAATCGAAATCCAGGTAGTGATGACTGGAAGCAGATCTCACCTGTGTCATTCTGCTGCAGGTCACATTGGATTTAAAGAAAGGCTGGAAATCCCCTGATGAGTCAATGTGTAACATTTCACTGCCACATCATCCATCTTTGGGTTTTTTTGTTGTTGTTGTTGTTGTTGTTGTTGTTGTTTTTTGTGTTTGTTTTGTGTTTTTTTTTTTGCTTTTTGAAGGAAAATATGCTTAAGAATGTTTGCTGCAGTGAACCAGAAAGCTGTGGTGATGCCTCTCCAGTGTTTTCAAGTCGTTTCCTATTTGTTAATTTTTTTTTTTCAAATTTCAGTTGAGATGGCAAATTTCTGGAGGACAATATCAGAAACGTATTTGATGTTGGGAGAGTGATACATCAGCTGGATCTGGATGAGATAAAGAAAATCTGTGACACAGAATTGAAGGCTTTGTTTACATCTAAGGTCTTTGAATCAGTGTTTTGGAGCTTCTGTTACAACATAAGAGTAATTATGAAAATTTGGAAATGGCTTTTTTATAACTAAATCTAAATCTTTGCTATGAAGCTGGAGTTGATAAAAGTTTCATTTGGGGTTATTTGCAGTTTTTGAGTAAAAGATGCATTTGTTTGATGCATCAAGCAATAAAGTGGGAAAAAACAAATACTGAATGGTGGCACCTTGAACTTTCTATTAAAATATAACAGGACTTTTCTGACATGTATTAATGAAGAAAATTCAGAGTAACAGTCCTACTTTGGTTTGCGTCTACATTACATTACATTAGTGTACATTACATTAAATGTAAAATAGAATGGGTATACAGTGTATTATTTAAAACAAAACACAGTTTAAAACTAAATGTATAGTATCTGGAATACACTATGTGCACATATTGCACAATACTGTGCAATATGTGCCACTACATACTATTGAATACTGTGCACAATACTGAATATTGTCAGAGAAACAATAAACTTTGCCTTCCATCTAATTCCTGTCTGAGTGCACTTTCTTGATATTGTAGCTACATGTTTTTCTGTTAATCTGGTAGCTTGCTATGCTTTTGTTGTAGCTGCATGCCTTCATAATATGTATCCATTGGAACCGGTGAAAACCGGAGTGAAGAGTAGAATTTCTATTGTAAGTAGGGTTCCTGTTAGATCATTTTACAAAGTTAGTACCTTCAAGATCTGGCGCTCATAACAACTGACGTGAGACTGAAATATGCTGTATCTCAAATTTAAGCCAAGCTACTGAACAGTACTGTAGCTTGACAAGACATTATAATGTACATGGCCTGTTACGGCCTGCCCAGCAGTCTCATATGACTGATTTCACCATCAGCTTTGAAGTATTTTCTCAAAGCCCACTTTTCTGACTAGTTAATGTGCTTTTTGGATATTTTCAGATGATCCAGTTGTGAAATTATATTCAGACCACTGACACAGAATTTTTCAAATAGCAATAAGCAAAGTTGCCACTTGCATTTTTAAAAAAATCTTTTACTCTGATGTAAAATTTGATTCATCCTACCTTTGTTATGCCAATTTGTGGAACACTGATAACTGATTTTATCCTTTTTTTTTGTTTGTTTGTTTTTTGTTTGCTTTGCTTTTTGCAGGCTTGTTGATTTCAACACATGACCAGAAACCATTATCCTAGCTAAATCAGATTGCAGACCCAACTCAGAATGTGATGAATTTAGATGCCACACTGATTTAGATCATATAGATGTTTTCCTTTCTTCTGAATAAATATAGAAGTTCTCTTCTGTTCTCTTCAGATGTATTGAGATAGAGATGTCTTACAGTCAAGTCTAAATAAAGCCTCACTGCTGTCATTTCACATGATTGTCAATTCTTTAAACTGTTACACCTATTAATAGAAGCTCTGTATGAAGTGTGAGATTTGGCCATCCAACATGTTTTTATTTGATCTTTGGGAGTATTTTTATATTGTTTTTTATGAAACAAATAAAGAAAGAAAGCATGAATCTATTTAAGCAAGATGAACTAGTGTGTTTTTTGTTTCTTCTGAGTTGCCAAGACATATTACAGGATCTCCTCCATGGACAGAAATTAGGAACTAAATAAAAATATTATAAATGAGCAAGATTTCAGTCCTCCTTATACTTGCAGTTATTATCCATATGTCTTGAAATGAGATGTATATGTCTTTATATTGTTGTGAAACATGAATAATGAGTGTGTCTTTTGCTAATTGGACCTATATTAATGGTTTACATGATTTATTAAAAGTGTACAGATATCAATAAATGTGTTTTTTTCTTTTTGATTTCATGAGAGGAAAATAAATGCATTCTTGGTTTTACTGTGCAGCTTTGGTAATGTACTTTACATACTGTACTTGGGATTCATTGTGTAACAGCTTCTAAATGACTGTGTCTTTCTCTCTCTTGCAGCCTATTAGACCAGGTCAGGACATGTCGGGGAACAGTCTATGAACATGAGACGCATATGACAACCACACTGAATCAACCTCAGCTGCCCATACACCCACATATATACATCTTTGTATTGTACATAGCTTGACCAGGACATACTTATGTAAAAACTCACATGCTATGTAACAGCAGGAGTTGTTGCTTTTTAATCATTTACATGTCTCTGTAATATAAAAATATGATGCAAATAAATGTTTTATTAAATGTCCTTGTTTTCTATTCTTTGAAGAAATGTACCAAGGTTGAACATTTAATTATTTATAGCGTATGCTAATACATGATATGCTAGTGTTGCCTAATTGTTAGTATTTGCCTTTTTTTTCTTAACACTTATTCAGTAAGTGATTTCTAGGGTTATGCTAACACTTCAGTACAATTGCTGGCATACTAACACTTTAGCATACAATATTTTGCGTAAAAGTACACTTTAGTATACTATGTTTAAAAATATCAGTGATCCATAGGCTCAGCTGATCTCAAGGCTCATACTAACATAGCCCAGCATCTTAAGTGATATGTAAAACTAACATGGTAAACAATGTTATGCGACAGTCCATTACATACTAACACTTTAATTTACACTATTCTGGAAAATTCATTTGTGTGTTTTTTAATACATAACCTGATACCACCTTAACATAGAGTTTACCATTACGCTGGAATTATGTGTGTCTCCAGTATGTTAAGTAATTATACTAACACAATATGTGATGGAAGACTACATGCTAAAATTTTTATATACTCTGGAAAAATGTCTAGTCCTATTTTACAATACAGTATGTTTAATATAGTTACTGCCAAAACTTTATAATATATGCAGTGTACTAATACACTCCATGCTAATAGTAACATTATTCTCAGAAATATACTTTACTATTAAATTTGAAAACGTGTTAATCTTTTACGTGTAGGTCACAGAGAATTCTCCTCTACATCCTTCTCTCTCAAGTTCTACAATGCTACAAACCATCAGTCCATGGAAATTATTCTTGGCGTAGTTTGGCCATGAAATTTTCTTTGTGATGTTCATTCTACCTCATCCTGCCTCACCAACCTTAGTGATTCACCAGATTTCCAAGAAGTACTATTAACATCCCAAGAGTTCCTGTCTGGACTTGTTACTGCCACATAACTTCTGGTTTTATATTGGATGTAGTGATAACGAGAGGGATTATGGACATATAAAGCTTCTATTGCAATAGGATTAGTGAGTGGAAAATGGTATGAAAATATATCAGTTATGTACCTTCTCCAGAGCACATCCTATGGTTGGTGAAATCAAAAAAAGCATATTATTAGAAGGACACATTAATGGACAAAAAAAAAGTATGTTTTTGCTCACTAAAAATAATTATTTTATTGTCTTTTACTGTAAATAATACTGTATGTTTTAGAAAAGGGAAATAAAATAGTTTCATTAGTGGCATTATGGATTTAAACAACCTCCACATCTAATTTATGGGTTAATATGTTTGGAACCCTTCATCGAGATTAAAGGAAAGTACTAATTTTTTGTGTTTGTTGGGATTATTTTTTTGAATAAAGTGACATACTGATGGGATACTGACAGTGGTGGCTTCCTTTCATTTGTATTCATCAGAGAAATATCAAATTTGTAAGTATACACTTTTCATAATCAACTAGAATACCAGAGTCAACCAACACTGATAAATAAATAAGTTTTCTACTCAGCTATCAGGTAAGTTCATCAGGATGTGACATAAGAGTAGTGCCTTTCTTTAAATGAATTTAAAGAATGTGTATCTAATGCTGTAGCTCACACACATTATGTTAAAACCTCAACCCAGTCTAGTCTAAACTAAAGGCATGAGGTCATTTGGCAGCATTTCCCTTTGTTTTATCACTTTGATTTCCCTGCCCTCTCACCTTGACATGATGCCTTGTCTTGTGCGTTGAATTATGGAAAATATGCAGCACAGTGGAAATTAATTATTGTTTACAGCATGAGAAAACTGTATGATTTTTAATAGGATATATTCATATGTGCTTTTAGAATCATACATACTTTCCATTGCTGTCAGTTGTGGATCTTCTGAGGCTTGGTTTCAATGGTTTTTACATAAAAAGAGGAATAATCAAATACAGATTATCATCTAATCAAATATATTTCTTATGGTATTGTTTCTAATGTCTTAATGATTACCATGATGATTAGGATTGTTGTAATATCTACAAAAGAAGATGCTCAAATCTATTTGTCAGCCATGACTGCTGGAACAAATATGAAGAGGCACAGAGAGCATACGACAGCCCAAAGCTGAATACCTTATTTGACATGATATTTTTTGGTCACCCAGTTCGCTGTCTCTCGCTCTCCCTATCCCTCCATCTCTCGCGCACTCTGCCTGTAAATCCATGCTGAGATTTGGCTCACACACACTGGAGCTCTCTGCAGCCGAAAGTAGGCCAAAAGGCATTTGAGGACAGGGCTCAGGGAGAGGGAGAGACAGAGCGAGGGAGGGAGGTAGAGACGGGCGGGTGAGGGAAAAATATGAGGGAGGATATGATTCGTATCATTTTTGCACCTTTCAATCCTGTTCATTTTTAGCTGTTTATGGCTCTATTGGGATTACATAATATAGTCATAGCTGTTTTTTGTTGTAAATAGGTGGACTCTGCAGCCTGTCATTTTTACCTAAATCTTTTTTTTTTTTTTTATTCTAGCAATTTAATACAACGATTCGATTAGGTATAAGTGCATTCCCTGAGGCAAGAAAATTCCCCATGATGTATCTGAATGGAGATAACTTTATGTTAAAAAAAATCAGAACAAAACCAAATATATAAAACATTCTTGCATATTTGTGTGAAAACAGATCAAATAAATTAAGACATGATGGCCTGCAAAAGATGCATTAGGGTAAGGAACTCCATTAGATTACATGATTATTATTTCATTATATTTGTTTTTGTTTGTTTGCTTGTTTGTTTTAATAAAAAAGAAAAAGATATTGAGTATGTCAGGCATTTAGCTCTCTCTCTTTATCTGAGTGTTGTTCAAATGAGTGAAAACAAATCCCAAACAATTTGTGTGCCCTTTTTGTGCCAAGGCCTGTTATTATAAAACTATAAATCCGTTTATTTCGAAGTATCCTCAAGCATTCTGCTGTGGGGCTAAACTAAAAAGTTCATCCTTGCATTTTTTTTCTTAAAGTTTCAGCAGAAAAAAAATATTTATTTATGCTCTTTCTTATTATTCAAGCTCAGCAACATTTATTACACCCTCAAGGCTACATTCCCCAACTTTTCTTTACATATTTTAATTTTGAGGAGCATTATCAATTGGCAAAGAATCTGTTCTCATGGCTTTGTTGAAGGTCTCTTGTTCAGACATTGGAAACATTCTCAGACCAGTGCGGCTTTGTTTAACTTTTTTCCCCCTTTTCTCCAGGACAGGGCAGTTGTACAATTTTAGACCAATATAAGTTCTGTCATTATCAATATATTATGATAGTATGGACTTTTTTAATATTATCATATTTATAAGACAATATGCATAATTATGTGTATGAATCAAATGCACATGCTACAATTGACACATTTATTTTCACTCATTTGAGCCTGAGTACAAATGAATAAACCCCTCTTATGCCTTTTAAAGGATGTTTCTTCTTCAGTGTATTACACACAAATTACGTGTATTTCTTCTTTTCCTAATTATTTCTTTATGAGGTGGCTTAAACAAAGGTCCTAAATTTTTGTAATCTCCTAAGCAGATCTCCATTCCACAGTAGCTGACTATGGGCTCTTTTGGTTCACAAATGCAACGCCTCACGT
>VUQS01029780.1:62398-78471 GCA_015108495.1 Heterochromis multidens | reverse complement strand
AACTGGCACCAATATATTCAATTCAATTTTATTTATATAGTGCCAAATCAAAACAAAAGTCGCCTCAAGGCGCTTTATATCGTAAGGTAAAAACCCTACAATAATACAGAGAAAAACCCCAACAATCAAACGACCCCCTATGAGCAAGCACTTGGCAACAGTGGGAAGGAGAAACTCCCTTTTAACAGGAAGAAACCTCCGGCGGAACCAGGCTCAGGGAGGGGCAGCCATCCGCCGCGACCGGTTGGGGGTGAGGGGAGAAAGACATGCTGTGGAAGAGAACCAGAGATTAATAATAGCTCAATAAATGCAGAGAGGTGTAAAAACACAAGGTGAGTGAACAGAGGTGAGAAAAAGAGAAACGCTCAGTGTATCATGGGAAACCCCCAGCAGCCTAAGCGTATTGCAGCGTAACTAAGGGAGGATTCAGGGTCACCTGATCCAGCCCTAACTATAAGCTTTGTCAAAAAGGAAAGTTTTAAGCCTAATCTTAAAAGTAGAGAGGGTGTCTGTCTCCCGTGAGCATATTACTCCAGTATTTACACTGGTTGCCTGTTAAATGTTGTATTGATTCAAATGACTTTTAAAGCATTAAATGGCATTAAATTGTTAGCCCCCTATGTGCCTGGGTGGTTACTTAGATTGATGAATGGGGCGCTGCTGGTTAGTGAAAAAAGGTCAGCGGGCCTTCACCGTTAGGGCTCCCAAACTGTGGAACAGCCTGCCCACTGAGATCAGAATGTCAACTTCCTTATTGTCTTTTAAATCTCTTCTTAAAACATTTTTATATTTTAAAGCTGTTATGAATGTTTGATTATTTAATTTTAATTTTTATAATAATAATAATAATTATTATTATTATTATTATCATTATTATTATTATTATTATTATTATTATTATTATTAAAATGTAACTTTTTTATCATGCAGGATTTTGAACATGTGGCACAGGAACATCCAGCATTACCTCATAGTTTGCTTACTGCTTGTGCCATACGGTTCTACCCACAGATTACAAGGAGACTTTCAGTTTATTTGTGTGTTGTTTTGCCTCTGTACAAGTAGATAAGATCTGTATGGATAGATTGTGGTAGTCATTTGAACATCAACACAGTAATAAGGCTGACTCTTAATGATTCAAACACTGAAAGAAATAATTAGTTTGAAGGACTTTATATTTTTCAATGTTGTTGAGAGCCTCAAGTTCCCAAGTAGACTCTGCAAACTTTACAGACTGAATGCACAAACACACAACCATACAGACACACAGGAAAAAAAAAAAACCCACTTTGTGTTTAAAAGTCCTCTCAGCCACTCCTGACATTTCACAGGACTTTCAATTAAAATGCCTTATAGATAATTATTCAGAACCCATTCTTTCCCTTAAGCCTTTCTGTGTTCATCATCAGACACACATATTATATTAAGGTCATAAGAACATTCAGTGGTGGTCACAAGTTTATGTACACTCATCATGGGCATGAATATCATGGTAATTTTGGGCTTTTAATGATTTCTTTGAACTGTTCTTTTTCCAGGGTGGAATGATTGTACAGCATACATCTTTAATGACTTTAAAAACTAAGTATTGGGTGCACAAGTTTGAATTTATTTTGGATTTTCTCTAATCCACACAGGGCCAAAAGTATACAGACATATACTGTATATACACTCATTTAAATCTTTTAATGAGTGTTGCTGAAGGTTCTGCAATGTCTTTTAACCTGACAAGGCCTTTTAACTTTCAATTGACGACAACTGGTAGTTTGTCTTTGCCAGCATTAAAATGATTTGTTTCACAGCACTCATTGGATTGACCAATACAAACAACAATGGAAACATCCAAGGAACTCCGTGAAGATCTAAGAAGGAGAACTGTAGATTTACACAAATTGGGAAGGTCTCTTGGAGCCATTTCTAAACAACTGCAGATTCCAAAATCATCAGTTCAAACAATTGTAAATAAATACAAGTTATTCTGATGTGTCACCATTTTGCCAATATCTGGAAGAAGACCCAAACTGTCACCTTCAGATGAAAAGAAATTCATTAGGATGTGAGGAACAACCCAGGAAACACCAAAGCTCAAGCCTGCCATGAACTGGTGAACTGATGAACTGCTGGAACACCAGCATCACTGTCCACAGTGAAGCAAGTTTTACATTGCCATGGGCTGAGTGGGTGCTGACCAAGAAAGAAGCCCCTGCTCTAAAATCAACACCGTCAAGTTCAATTGAAATTTGCAGCTGCTGGACAGCCCAGATGCCTTCTGGAGAAAAGTTTTATGGTCAGATGGAGACAAAGATTGAGCTGTTTGGCAACAATGACAAGAGGTATGTTTGGAGGAGTAAAGTTTAGTCAAACCTAAAAACACTGTACCAGCTGTCAAACATGGTGGTGGTAGCATCATGCTCTGGGGCTGTTTTGCTGCCAGTGCTACTGGTACATTGCACAAAGTGGATGGAATAATGAAGAAGAGGACTACCTCCAAATTCTTCAACTTCACCTCAAATCAACACCCAGATAGTTGAAACTTTAACACAATTAGGTGTTCCAACAGGACAATGATCCCAAACACACATCAAAACTGGTTTTGGAATAGAGAAAGCAGACTAACATTAAGCTCTTGGAAGGGCCTTCCCAAAGCCCCGACCTCAACCTTATTGAAAATATGTGGACTACTTAAATACTGGGTCTGTGCCAGGAAACCAACCATTTTAAATGAACTCTCCCAATTCTGCCAAGAAGAGTGGTCAAATATCCAGCCAGAATTATGCCAGGAGCTTGTTGATGGTTACCAAATGCATCTGGTTGAGGTGTAACTTGCTAAGGGATATTTAACCAAATATTAGTGGTGGTGTATGTACATGTTTAAGAATAAGAATAACATAAGAATAACTTTATTGATCCCAAAGGGAAATTCGTAATTCGTTTATACCCATGTGTACATTTTTAACCCTGTGTTGATTAGACAAAATCCAAAATAAATTCAAACTTACACATTGTGGCTGGTATTGGGTGTTTGTGAGGAGAGACATGACCTCTAAAATCTAAAGCAGCATCCCCGACCACTCGTGCATAAATTATGAGCATGTATGTTCATAGTGCATTAAATGGAGCAAAGCCTGAAAGTTAGTTCAGGCATGCAAATAAAATTGCTCCACTGAGGACTGTTCATTAGCATGTCTGTGTTGGTTGACTCTGTGTAGCCAAATGTGATTCTAAATTGGCCATTGGCATGGGTGTGAGTGTGTGTGCTTGTCTGTCTCAGCCCTGTGATTGACTAGCAACCTGACCAGGGGGGTACCCTGCCTTTTCAAGGTTTCAACCTCCCTCCAATTTAAGTTGAATAAGTGGTTGAGAAAATGGATAGATGGATTTGTGGTTGAAAGGTAGCAGCAGTACAATTAAAAACACAGACAAATAAGTGATCCACATATTTGTGCAAGGCCTCCTTTTCTGTATTGACTCAGATCAAAATAAAGAAGAGAAAAAGACTGGAAAAAAAAAAGAATTTAATCACTGCAGTTGTCTCCTTGTCCCCAAGACTGACAAAGGTTATGTCTCTCACTAAAATTTTGGTAGAACTTATTAGACAGACTCAATTCTATTCAAGTACAATGTCATCTTAGTGTCATTGCATGATGAAAAAATTGTTTTTCTTTGGATTTAGCAGGATTTTTAACATTTTAAATATAGCATGCAAGAACAACTGGTGGCATAATTCTCTACTGTATTCATTTATGTAATTTTGGTCTCCATCAGCTCCTATCTCCTAACTTTGGCTCTTTACTGATATACTAGTAGTATGCAGTGGGTTTATCAACTTTATCACTGAAAATGGGTTCCTGCTGCTGAAAACACATTTCTCATCATAAGAGCAGCGAGTGTGAGCCAAAACAGTAAAACCAAAGCATTGAACTGAATGATGCTAAGATGAGCTGAGAGGAACTTCAGGCAGGGTCCATTATTCTTCGTGGGATCATAATTATAAGTGGCCCTTTTCATGTTATAGAAGATCTTTTGACCTTTTGCAAATGTCTAAAATGCTGACTTTACCAACCTACAATTCAGTGTTACATATAAATGATCATCAGTCATACATAAAGGATTAAAGATAACACATTACTGCCTACAGTGACATGAACTCCTAATTTCTTAGTTTTTTGGCATATTTGTCACATTTACATGTTTCAGATAATCACATTTTAGTATTAGTAAAAGATGACCAGAGTAAATACAAAATGCAGTTTTTAAAAATATGATTTTATTTATTAAGGGAAAAAGTTATCCTACCTGGCCCTGTGTGACAAAGTAATTAATTGTGATTAACATTTTTGAGAAAGCTGAGTTCAATTTCACTAGCCACACTCAGGCCTGATTACTGCCAGACCTGCTGAATCAAGATATCACTTAAACAGAACCCGTCTGACAAAGTGAAGTAGGCTAAAAGATCTCAAAAAGCAACACATCATGCCACGATCTAAAGAAACTTAAGAACAGCAAAGAAACAAAGTCATTGACATCTGTCAGTCTGGAAAGGGAAAGGGTTACAAATCCAAGGAGAAAACCACTGCTGACCAAAAAAAACACAAAGGCTCGTCTCAAATTTGTCAAAATAACATCTTGATGATCCCCAAGACTTTTGGGAAAATATTCTGTGGACTGACGAGACAAAAGCTGAACTTTTTGGAAGGTTTATGTCCCGACACATCTGATATAAAACTAACACAGCATTTCATAAAAAGAACATCATAGCAACAGTCAAACATGGTGGTGGTAGTGTGATGGTCTGGGGCTGCTTTGCTGCTTCAGAACAACTTGCTGTAATTGATGGAACCATGATTTCTGCTCTTTGCCAGAAAATCCTGAAGGAGAATGTCCGGCCATCAGTTCATGCCCTGAAGCCCAAGCATACTTAGGTTATGCAGCAGGGCAATCATACAAAGCACACCTTTAAATGGCTCAGAGAAAACAAAATGAAGGTTTTGGAGTGGCCTAGTCAAAGTCTGGACTCAAATCAGATTGAGATGCTTTGGCATGACCTTAAACAGGCCGTTCATGCTCAAAAACCCTCCAATGTGGCTGAAATAAAACAATTCTGCAAAGAAGAGTGGGCCAAAATTCCTCCACAGTGATGTGAAAGATTCATTGCCAGTTATCACAAACACTTGATTGCAGTTCTTGCTGCCAAGGGTGGCACAACCAATTATTAGGTTTAGGGGGCAATTACTTTTTCACACAGGGCCAGGTAGGTTTGGATAGTTTTTTTTCCTTTAATAAATGAAATCATCATTTAAAAACTTCATTTTTTATTTACTCAGGTTATCTTTGTCTAATATTAAATTTAGTTTGATGATCTGAAACATGTAAGTGTGACAAATATGTAAAAAACTAAGAAATTAGGAAGGGGGCAAATACTTTTTTCACACCACTGTATATTCAGTGCAAGTATACTTTCAGTACAAAAATGTACTGCTCATAGAAAATAGACATCTGATTTCTGGTTTGTTATTTCCCCCCTATAATAATAGAAAATGATCCCAAACTGTCTCTAAAACCACAATACATAGCTCTGTTTCAATGTTTCTCTGCTGTTGAATAAACAAAAAGCAGTGTTAAAAATCCAACTTTGCAACAATTCACTCTATGTATGTACTGGATACACAAGAATGAAATTCAAGTATCAAATGTAAATAACAGTCTGTTATCTGATTGTGGTTTTCATATCACAAAGCACAATTCTAATACCCAAGATGTCAGGTTGTTGCTCACAGCTCTGAGGAGCTTATCCATTTTTCAGGAGCTACAAACTGTCCTTATACTGTTAGGGCAAAAAATGTGAGAGAAGAAAAGTCCCCTTAACTGAGTGACATAATTTATTACATTAAAAGACTGGCAAACAGGAAAAGGTTGCTGTCAGGATAGCATTAGAGGGCAGCTCTCACTGCATGGGCCAGTGTTAAACAAAGTGCCAATCAATAGCCCTTTTATTAGTGACCACAATCAATGTACCACTGACTCAGTGAGCCAATTAACGTTATCGATCACAGACGAAAAAGAAGAAGAGAAGGGGACAAGGGCAAAGTATTGAGATAGAAAAAAAAGAAAAAAAAATACAGGGGACGATAGGAGAGGATGAGCTGCAGTGCTTTCCTCAGGTCTTGTTTTCCTTCTCATATGTAGGAAGGAGAGGGAGGGTTGGCTGTGGAGTGAGAAGACCACATTCCCACCAAGTGAGAGGCCCCAGGGATCTGCAGCTGAAGACACCCTGACAGAAAGCAGAGGCCCCCATATCTCCCAGGAGGAAGTGAGTATGTGTGTGTGTATGTGTGGTAGTGGCAACGAGTGGAGTTCAGGGGAAGCTACTGCCCAACCTATACACCCACACTTTCGTGCACATCATTTACTAGCACGGGGGGGTGAGCTGTACTGGGAAAGAAGCACTACTTGTCTTCTCACCGCTGGTTCTGAATAGTAATGAGGTCACAGTGCTCTATAGTCTCTGTGCACGCTCAACTTCAACTTACTCTCCAAGTGGGTGACCGGCGTGCATGTGTATGTCTGTATGTGTGCGATAGGCTTGGGGATGTACATTACATAATTTCCTAAGGTCTCTGTATCACACAAAAACTGCATGCGACATTAACATTCAGGGATGCTTAATTTGTCTGAGCTTACCACTCTTTAAAAGGAACACTTACAAATACAATCACTATCTAGTGAAAACCATTTATCTAACAGTTTACACTCTGTCATTTACTCATGTAACTTAGCTTTTTTTTTTTTAATTTGGCATGAAAGTCTGATCAATAAAAAAAAAGCATCCTGAGAAGATGCTTTATTCTCAGATTATTCTTGTCTATCACTGATGCCTTCAGTAATCTTTACTCTATGATAACTGCACTGTCATAACCTAAATGTTATTATCATAATTTGTGCACCAATAAGTTCACACCCTCAAAAACAAAGAGAAGTACTGCTGATATTCAACTATGCCCTGTATTTTCATTTGGTCTCCTGTTCCCAAAGAGAAAGGGGTCAGGAGGCCATCTGCTTCATGTCAGCTGGCAGTATAGTACTTGTCTGAGGGGTTATCAGGCTCCTTCTATCAGGCTGTGGTTGGAACATGGACCTCTCCTTCCTGAAGGAAACCCTCCGAACCAGCGTGTCGACAGCTTGAGAAGGTGCGATGGAGAAAGAAAAGAGGAAAGTCTGGAGGGAGCTGGAAGGAAGAGGACAGAGACAAGGATGAGTAGGAGAGAAACTACAGTAAATGACCATGTTTTTTAGAGATACGGCCATGGTAGGACCAACACCCTGTGAGAGTATTATATGTTATCCTACTAAAATTTTCCATGTTACTTTAGTGATATTATTAAACTGAAAACCCAACAGATTATTCATATTTAGACATTAGATGCTGAAGAAAACTTTCCATGTTGGAAACTGGAAGGAGTGCAAATGTATTTAATGGTTAGTTTTAACATATAAATAGAAAATGTGCACAATTTGTGATATTATTTACCACTCTATCTATTAATTTTTATATAATTATCTAATGAGAGTTCGTGGAAGTGACTCCCTAATAATAAAATGTTCCACATGCTGTCTATTTATTTATAACTCTTATCTAGTCAGCTCACATCAAACAGGACAAAACACATAAAAGTGAAATTTCTAGCTTCTAACAATACTGGTAAACAATAAGAAAAAATACACATAATCTCATTTATCTTACTACACAAGTACTCTTACATTCACAAATGGTGAGTTAAGGAGCTGTTAACAATGGAATAGCATATTAGTTCTTTTCCTTGCCATCACCTTTTTAAAACCCATTAAACTCCAGTCCATCAGAATGAGCATCGGTGCTGTTCTGTCTTCTATGTTTTACTTCTCTTCTTTGTCATCTAATGATGAGTACAGTACAATTTGTATACATTTCAACAGTAACTGAAAGGCGGTACTTTAGCCTTTTGAGGATCCAGTGATAGTCCATATATCTACTACAACTGGATTACATTAGTGCTGACAAAGACAGGGACACAGGTGAGCAGAGAGAGAGCGTGAGTATATTGCACTCCACATATCCCCTCTTTGTGAGTGAAGGTATGCACTTCGTCTGGACTCCTGTACTGCTTCTGTGTGTATGCAGTGGCTAAGATAGACTAAGTACAGAGATGCAATAGTGGAAGAGAGAAAGACAGGGGAACTGGATATGCACGGTATATGCACTTCATATACAGTATAATAGTGGATGCTACACCGCTTACCAAGATTACACTTAGACAAGATAGGTGAAGTAAAGTCAAGGACTTAAAGAGCCGATAAGATAAAAAGGAAGACAAAAGTAAGAGTGATTGAGAAAAAGAAGAAGAATGAGAAAATGCCAATGCAGTCAAGCTGCAGTCTGTGAGAATACTGTTAGTGATGTGAGAGCTTCAGATGAAGTGGAGCGAAGCGAGCCCCAAAGCCAGGGCTAAGTGAGCAGATTAGAGGACCGCACAGTGGTATCACTCTTCCACTGCATTTGCTGTCCTACTGGCAAAGGTCAAGCACGTACTACATACACACAGTCTGCAGTATTTATTGACAAAGAACACAGTCACCACAGATAAAAAAAAATGACAGCGTTAATGAAAATAACATCAACAATTTGAGCCTATTAAAAAAGCTCATCGTTTAATCTGATGGAACACACATGGCAACGTGGCATATTGTAAGATGCCAAACGTCATGGCAGTTTTGTGCCACAGTATGACAATGACCTCTTTAAACCATACAGTATATGGTCAGTCATTACATTCTCAGCTTACCCAGTTGCGCCTGTAAAACCATGTATAAAATCAGTGCTGTTGTCAGACCCACTGCTCTTACATTTTACAAGCCAAAGCAACAGCCATTTCCTGAAACTGTTGAAATAAAACTATTGGCTTCTGTCTTCTGTATTGGCTCCTGTAAAGGTATAGTCAGTGTCAGTATGTCCTTTTATAATGCCTTTATTGTGATCTCAATCTCTCATACATTATGAGGAAATTGATTATTACGAGAAATGTATTTAAAAATAATAATAATAATTACTACAGAATATGCGTTGGTCTGCTTCTAACAAAATATTTGTAACTTGCCCAAATTAAGACCTGATGAAAGACATCTCCTTGTTTGTCAACCAAATGATTTAATATTTCTTTAAAATGTGTTTTATACTCCATAATTAAAATGATTTTTGCTACATAACTAATAACACAATGTCAGATGTTATTTTCTTCATTCAGTACATGCACAGCATTAACAGAATAATTATTGTTTCCCTCCGATGGTGCACTAACCTGATTGAGAAGTATTAAAGAACCCAGCTGACCCCCACCTAGACAACCCTGGCTCAAGATCGTATTTTTTCCATGTTACAGTTTATATGCATTCTTGTGGTGAAAGTATGCTCAGGTGCAAGTGTTTCCTTTATTTTTGTAATGTGTGAACTTTATAATAAAAAGCACAATGACAAAAAGATATTGTGAATGTTATTATTTATTCTCATTTTTGCTGCTCCTAGGTAAAGCCGTTACTCTACTTTGTCTCTGATGTACACTTCAATCTCTCTGTGTTCTTTCCCCTATTTAGCCTAGAGGTAGCACTGTATATTTACTGTCAACACCTTGGGGTGACAGTGCTGTGCTTGCTGCTGCTGCTGCTGCTGCTGCTGCTTGGAATTTAAGCTGCACTCCCTACCAAAGAGCTGTGTTACAGCTCCCTTAGACACAGCCGGTGCCGATTTGTTTTCCCACAAGCAATGTAAACACAACACTTGTTGAAGGACCCTCATTCACCATATATTTAAACGGAATGCCTTGACGCCCCACGTTTGCCTCATGCACCACTTTTCCTTTCCATATTTTACTCCTTATCGTCCTCAGAATAAATATCCTTGAAATTAGTAGAAGGTATGTCTACAATGTGGACATCCCAACTTCAAAATGAAAAACATCTTGAACTGAGCAGGGGAAGAGGATATCAAAAGGAGCCAAGTTATATTTCAAGGAGACTGGCTCCTATTAAGATATGTCCAAGTTAGTCCAGAAAAGGAGGATCTGTGGAGATGTGATCCAATCCTCTTACTTTCTCCAAAGTAAGCTTGACAATCAGCAAATCACAAATTAGCCTTAACAACTAAAAATTGAAACATGAGTATCTTTATTTTTTTTTCTTTTTGCTGTAATCTCATGACGTATTTGTGATGAGGCCAAGGTCAGGGTACATTCAGCAGCCATGTACAAAGCTATTTTACTTGACTAAGTGAAAAGGCTAATCAAAGGTATATGATTTCATCTTTTCCACAGTTTACAGACTCTTTTGAAGTTGGCAACCATATAACATCTGCTTTAAGTTGGATGGAATGAAGCTGAGGGAGCCCCATTCTTTTTTCCTTTATTCTTTTCTCAGGTCTGCTCATAGAGCTTGAATTGAGACAAAAAATGAAATGGAATAAGCACGTGAGAATGAAAATCCAACTGATGAGGCTGAAATTTTAGGAAGCAAAGAGCATAACATCATACTGGATGATACTGGATTTTTATTGTGTGAACTTGTTTTTTCTGATAAATATACACAGGATTTAATTTTCTCTGCTTTCTTATAACCTTAAGATTGAAACATGGAATATTTTGTGTAACTTTCAGATGCAATAAAATCACCAAGAAAAACAGATAGCACACGGTTTGCATTACAGTCCTCAGTTAAGGGAATAAGTTCTTGTCATATTGTCTTTATACAGCATCAAACTGAGAGCTTATGAAACACTCATGTTTGTCAAGCCCAAACTTTCAAAAGATTTCAGATTTTTGTCCACAAATGCAATAATACACATCATTAGCTCTGCAGTCTGACACAATGTGGTTGAAGACAAAGACAAATGCTGCAGGAAAAAAAAAAAACATTTTAGCTGCATCTGGATTTAGTTGAGAGTCAACCATGGAGGGACCTCCACTAACTAAGCAGCAATTTAAAAACAGAGGACTCAAACAACTGAAATTACATTGGTAAAACTGTGATTTCCATCTCAGCTCTTGCTGTGACTTAGGCATCTATGCAACCTACACAAAAATCAATCTGGTACCGGTTAGTGCTGACTTGGCACACTTACCTGGACATGAAATCAATTAGGCAGATTTTCATATGCGTATAGCAAAAGCAAAAGCTACTTGATGATGACTACCAGCTGATTGCTATATCTCTTTGCCAGGTGGGGCAATCAAAAAACAAAAAAAAAATCTGTCAATAGAAACATTTTTTATCTGTGTAATACAAGACTAATTCACCTCACTACACAGCTTTGCTTTAACCCTTCCATTGGTGTTTCCTTGACCTATGGGAGTAAAATCAAAGAGGATATGCAAGGGTTTTAGGAAGAGAAACATTTCCCTGCATTGCACTGGGCCTCTGAACTTCCAGCTGAACTTAGAGCATGTGTTAAATGCAACACTGATGTTATCAAAATTGACACTACTATGTTATGAGAGAAAAGAGAGCAGCTCAGCATTCTCCATCATCATACACCCACGTTTAATGCACGCACAGCCACTGAAAAGTTCACAGCCCAAACTCACTGCCAGGAACAGAAAAGAAAAATCCAAAACAATCTTTATTTATTTATTTATTTATTTTTTATTCTTAAAGAAGAGCAAATCTAACTGTCAGCTCAGTGAGGATTATTTCACCATGGCTCGCTCCCCAACTTCCCCTCCCATAATCCACCCAAAAAACTCTTGGTGAAGCCTTTCAAAACAATTTATGCAAACAAACATCAAGCTCAGCTATTTGTATTGGCACCATTTTGCAGTAAACCAGACTGAACCAAGACCAGATGGGGCTGGGCCTTTTTAGTCTCCATGTGGTGCAACACTAGCTCAGCAGACAGACTCAACGAAGAGCACTGTCTTCTGTACTGAAGAGTGTTTCAATATTTATACCACTTTTCATCACTTTCCCCACTTTTAGCTCTGTAAATGTATATATGTGATGGATTACCACATGGACAGATAAAACCATAATGAGTATATTGGAACCTCAGTTTCTCAATTGTATCATTATGCTTTATTCACTCATTTTAATTGTTTCCATTGTATGCATCCAAATGCAGACTATGATTCACATAGGTGTTCTTCACCTAATGGCTAATTTAACAAAAAGACATTACAATAAATTTTGAAAACAATTTTTAAAAGATTCCCTGCCGACAATGTATGGCTATACTTGAGAGAAAAGATGCCAATACATACCATGACTGGTCTGGTGTTGACAGCAGTGGCTGTGCTCTGGCCGGTAATTGGACTGACAGTAATAGGAACTGTCTTTCAGTCTCCGTGGGCCCTAGAGATAGGCCACAATGCTGCTGTGGATTTAGCAGCTGCAGTCAGATGGAAACCATGTAACAGCAGTTCACCCCGTCTTCCTTTTTCTTCCTACATTTGAACGCTGACATGATCATTTATGAGTTGAGTGAATTTCATGACCCTCAGGCCCTTGAAACCTGGTCATCCGCCAACATGCGATTTCAGAAATACATGATTGTCAATGAGAAAATGAGCTCCTCATTCATCATTCCTGAGGAGTTTCTTTCTTTCCTTCTTTTATTTTTTTGAAGATACATGTATTTACCTGACAGCAGGGCTTTGCTGCTGCTGCTGATGGCCCTCTGCCTTGAGGGAAAGTTCGGTTAGAAGTCAGCATCCGTCTCAACGAAGACCACACATACACAAATATGGGCATACTAGCAAGGTGGTAGCATAAACAGACTCCATATTATCAGTGACATTTTTGATCATGTCTATTTCCAAATTTCAAAGTTAATACACAAGAAGGCACAGATATCACTTTGTTACCACAGCATGTGGCAACATCAATACACAACACTTGCGAACAAGAGTTCACATGGACAAAGAGCCTAAGGCCTCCACATAAAAGCTGGTACAAGGAAACATATACCATGACTGACCTGCAGCCTACCTGTGTACACACACATAGACCTCCTGGTACCATGTGGAGAAAATAGACACAAATTCCTCCCACTTATTCTCTATTCCTCTCTCTCTCTCTCTCTCTCTCTCTCTCTCTCTTGCACACATCTACACTCACACAAACTGTGTAACAAGGCTCTCTCTCCATAAGCAGTTATTTCCCAGAGTTACTGCCAGGACTCCCTCTCTCACTCAGTGACAAGCAACAAATCCCTGACACCACCACTGATGATAGCTTTACAGTAGAGCCTCAAGGGGACTCTGCCAGCCAGCACACACAAACAACACACATGCCTGCATATCCTCCCACTCTTTCTCTCTTGCTCTCTCTCTCTCTCGCTCTCACTCACATATTGCATCCCGTGAGCCTCAGGGGTCTCCGTGAAATGGGGCTCCCAACAAAAAAATTCAGAGGTTTTATTTGAGTTAAACATCTGACTACAAGCAATCAAAGTGGCAATGGTACGAATGAAACACCAATTATGCCCGTCCATCCATGTACAGATTTAAATTACATATAAAAAACCGATATATGTGTAATTATGTTCTTTCAAAATATATATTGTTTTTTTAAACCCAAAGTACCAGTCAAACTGTACCATACCACAGTGAGTGGCACTACTTATACAGCAATCAACCTTTTACTGTCATCACATGCAATTATCCTTTTCTTCTCTACACTAGATTGATTTATTGAGACAATTGTCATGATGTTACACTCACCCTGTGCCTTTCTTTCCCTGTTTGATGAAGCTTTAATGACTCCCTGTGTGCACTGTAATTACTCGTCAACCCTGGAGATGTTTGTTTTAGTGTTAACCGACCACTGCTGTGACCATATCCTCCATGGGTCTATTATTTCTCATTACAATATTTATTACTTTTCCATCCATTTTGGATAATTTAGCAATATTAATAATGCTTTTCATGGGGAACATTTATGTGTATGCACTGTATGTGTGTGTATGCAATAATTCCAGATCACAAGTGCCTTGGATTTATTGGCATATACCAATTTGGCTTTAATGAGATCACACACCTCCAGGTAGGTGCTGCTTCATCCTCTGCTTAACTCAGGGTTCTTCCTCCATCTCTCTGTCTGTCTGCCCTTATTACCATTTCATACACCCCTCTACCTCCACCACCACTGCAGCCCCCCCAACCCCTCCTCCATCCTTCTCCTCCTCATCTGATGAAAAACCAGAAAGGCTTTGTGTGGTTCATTAAGTCAGCATAGGAAATGTATTAAGTAGGAGAAGAGGGCTGGGAGCTATTGAGTGTTGACTTAACCTTTAGAGTTTTTTTTCCACCCAGTGATGCTTCTAATGGAGAATGCGTGCATTACTCAGTCTCATTAGTAACCACTTGGATCTGTCAGAACAAGATATAATGGAGCTTTGGGCTTGCTTATTGTTAAATAACGTGAGTGAATGAGAGTGAATGCCTTTGTCTGCTAGTAGTTAAATGTTCTATTATATGACCAGTTAGGTCAAATGGTATGTCTACAAATTGCAACTGCCAGAGTGATTCAAGCAGTGACTTTGTTGCAGTTATTGTTTTGGGAGTTTTGATGACAGTGTATATCTGCAGGATGCATAAACACAGGAAGCATTTAATTTATTATGTATTTTATTTGGAATTTTGGTTCTTTTTGTTTTTCTTGTCCCTTCTGACACTCCAGAGTAGATTATGTGAATTTTACCACCATCTTTCTGGGTTTGAATTAAACCCAGTGCATGTGGACAAGGGCATGGGACAGAGCTTACAAAGAGGCTAAAGAAGAACTCTTATTAGTGAAAGAAGTTGCTATTTGAAAGAGGATATCCTACCATAGTGTTAACAGTAATAGGTGAAATGGCACACTTTAACCTTTTTTTTTTCTTTATGGAAAAAAGGATGAAATATTTTTTTAAAAAAGGATAGAATCACTGCTTCTAACAGCCTTTTAGCTGCTAAAAAGTCTTGTTACAATGTGATTACTAAGTAATCCTGACAGAACAGTATAAAGAAGTGGCCCAACATTTGGTTGTCAAACAATTTAGAAGGAAGGGCACTGTGGCCAGTCTGCCATTGCAATTAGCATTCATTTTGGCCTTATTCAGTGAGATCTACACTGACTACTGGGCATGCATTATGCATGAGTCTGTCCATATGCACTAAGGCCATCATGCATGCCCTTGTAGAAATGCAATGACCACTGGCATGCAATTACATTGAACTTGTGCACAGTCGCCTATGTGCTCATTCTCCTTTAATAGTGGTACAGGCTAAAATTGTGCATTCTCCTTATATGCATTGTGATATTCATCACTAGTGAGTTAAAATTTTACAGTTTGCTAATTGATAACATCTGTTATTCATATCCCAAAAGTGTCCGGTTACAACGATCTACAAATAAAACCTGGAGCGTTTTTTTTTATTTTTTTTTTTTTTCTGGACAAACAGAAAGCTCAAGTATTCCTTTAGAGCTGTGGTACTCTGACCAGGAGGGAAAAAAATATATAAATATATGATATAAATATGGTTTGAGTAGGGAATATAAACAAGAGTGTGCATGTACCATTGCACTCACTTATACTGCACTAAAAACTAACTTGTATCCTTTTTTTAATTGCTTCCTCTATCATGGTTAGTGACTGCTAAAAATTAAGGGGGTGGGGAGTGGGGGGAGCAAACATTTTTGGCTTCTTGAGAAGGTGCACCACTGCTCTAGAAGTTCAGAAAATCTTCTACTTCTATAAAATATTTAAAAACACATTTGATAATCTCTAAGTTGTATTGTCAAGAAGTTGAAAATATGGCTGTTGTCTATATCCTTGGAAAAGCAGGTGGTCTGCATGTATAGCATTGCTCATTCATCTGATTCATACCACACTATTTCATCAAAATAATACACTGACATAATGGCCATCTCCCTTTCCTTCTTCTCCTGCAGTTTATCTTCTTTATGTTTATGTCAAGAAAGTATTGGAAATGCTGTTATGATATTGTGAAGTTTTCTTGGCTTTCTTTTTTGGACCTCTAATTGGTTTTCAGATATTTGCTGTGTGTGAATTT